>CAICTM010000079.1:0-129689 GCA_903772945.1 Seminavis robusta | reverse complement strand
GTCGTGACGAAACCAAAGAAATCATCCACAGGCATCTGGACAACATGGGGTTCACCGATTGAGTCCGTGAAATCGCCAACGACCATGGCGGCTCCCGTGGTGTTGGTAACGATTGTAGGCCGAGTGATCAGGCCTACTTTCTCGTTCCACACACAGGCGAACTGGAAAAAATTCCAGGGTCACTCAGCACCTGCTGCCGATGATTGGTGTTCATACCAGGCTGGAGGGTACGCTGAAGAAGTTGGGCAACGACAGGGTTCACGGCGCGAGCGGTTGAGAACGTCTGGACTGGTCCATTCTTTCCACGAGAAAGCGAGAGTTGGCGAGCAGACATGGTAGTAGGCACGGGCAACGAGTTGCAACTGGATGGTTAAGGGAAAACTGATTCGAGAAGGAATCGACTTGTGAGCAAACCGACCTGCGGAGATTGCTCCAGCGGGGCGCTAGGCCCCAGCAAATTTGAGACCAGCGTTCACCTAAGTTAGGTAGGCAATTGGAATATTGCTCATCAAGATTGGGCTGGAAGTTTGGAGTCAACATGACACCCAAGTAAAGTAGGCCTCAGTAAATGATTTGCCTAAACCAAATTTCGTATAGACGAGTTGGTTCATGATGCACGTGACATGGGACGGGTCGCCAGGCACCGCGGAGTAGGGGGGTCCCGGGGGCTCAAAGACTTAACACGGGCACCTTATGATAACTCCATGAATCGGGAAAAAGAATTAGAGGGGGAAACCCATTTAAGTCTCTCGCGGAAAACGCGTGTCGATCCCAGGTATCCCTCCGTTGGTCAACAACGGAAAGAAAACGAAGTCCCGGATACCGGAAAAATCCACAACAACAACGATGGCGGTTCATGGGGCGGTGAAAGCACCAGGGGACGACAAATAGTAGGATAAAAAATAGAGCCAATAGCGGCATGTTCCTTCTCGACCGATAGCGGTCTTACGAGTTCTTAAGAACTCACGGAAACGTGAAGGGAGGCCACTAAGGGCGCCCATGTGTCACTAGTGACGGGAGAGCCTGTGGTACGAAACACACGGGGTCCGGTGAAGCTCACACAACATGGCCCGACTATGCGGGACACATGGGCGGAGGCACCATAAAGAGAGATGGACCAAGGACGGCAAAAGCAAAATTCCATGGTCCAGAAGCCTGTTGGTGGTAATCCAGCATCAGAAAACCAAACAGTGAGGAACTGTTTGGCTGATGCTGACCTCAACCAGTCTACAGGATGGCAGGTCAGACTCAGCCAGGAACAGTAAACTGCCCCGCTGGCTTAGAGTCTTGGCTACAAACCATGATGAAAAGTTCGGCCCCACCCCAGCTGGCAGCTGCCCCTCCCCAAGCCCATAGCACATCCGTCATTCATACAAGCCCACAGCTTCAAGTGCGCGCGAAAAGGACACCGGAGGTGTAATAGATATACCGGGCGAGCTGAATTAAAAGATGGGCCGGCATAATAATATTGTTAAAGTTTGGCTGAAGGTAGTGTCATTAGATTTTTCCGTCTGAGAAAGTGGCGTGATAGCTTACGGGAGTTTGGAGGTGTGCAACGTGAGACGTAAGATTTTTCCATCTGAGAAAGTGGCGTGGTAGCTTACGGGAGTTTAGAGGTGTGCAACGTGAGACGTAAGATTTTTCCATCTGAGAAAGAGGCATGGTAGCTTACAAGAGTTTAGAGGTGTGCAACGTGAGTCATTAGATTTTTCCATCTGAGAAAGTGGCGTGGTAGCTTACGGGAGTTTAGAGGTGGGCATCATGAGGAAAATATTAGGATCCGTTGCTACTGTATGATTATTATGAGAACGCGTGAGAACGAGGGGGTTGAAGTAAATCTCTAACCCTAAGGATAACCAACCAACCAAATGCAAACCCACCACCACCACAATAAACGGGGTCAGAGATCACCGGGGTCACTGGTATATAAACGGGGTCAGAGATCACCGGGATCTGCCCGGTATATTGGACCGCTGATCACTCTTCCCAAAAGAGCCATGCTGCTCCTTTTGTCTTGGTCAAGATGATATTGAGCCCCTACTTTCGAGGTTTCCTTCTGCTGGCAGTGTTAATAATCCTGCCGATGAACGTACGGCTGATTTTTCATGATTCTTTGATTCGAGCTGATACCGACGAAATGGAGATGAGTCCTGGGACAAGGGCCCCCAAGAATACCACTAGCAGCGCTACCTCCGTCCAGACGCAAACGAGCCCTCGAGATATGGAGGAAACATTGGAAGACGACGAAGACGATGATGAAGATGACGAAGATGAAGAGCCAGATGACAAGCAGGCATCTGCCGAAACCAATCCACAACAAGAACAGCTGGAAGAACCTCCCCTTCCAGAAAATGATCCAGAGCCCGAGTCATTATCGGCTGCTGAAACCAATCCACAAGAGCAGTTGGAAGAACCTCCAGTGCAAGAAGTTAATGATGCAGAAACCTTGTCATTATCGACATTATCACCCATAAAGTTGGCAGCCAAGAATGATCCTGACACTTTTTCTGGGTGCCTACAAATCATGGACGACAACCATTTCTTGATCGAGTGGCTTGCATACCATTTTTATGTCATGGTGAGTTTCATTGCTACCTAGCTAGTATGCATGGAACGGTTTGAGAGTTTGCATCCTCACTTTTCTTCTTTGTTTGGGCAGCCCATGCGACGACTGATTATCCTCGTGGATCCTGGTTCCATGACTACCCCCCAACCGATATTAGATCGATGGAAGGATTGGATTGATGTGACCGTGTGGCACGAAGAAGACATTTTTCCAAACGGGCCACCCACGCCCAAGAACCCCAAAAAGAACACCACAAAACTAGGCCAGCATAGAGCACGACAAAGAACCTTCCTGATGAAATGCCTCCAACAATTGCACAAGGAGAGACGAGGTTGGGTGGTAAGTGTATACCATGTGGTGGCGTTTCTCCTTCATCTACGATTTTGGCTGACCTTTTATGCTTTATCTTCTTCTTGGCAGTTTGTGACTGACACTGATGAGTATACCATGGTCAACGACCTCCTGAGAGATCCACAGAAAACTGCCTTTTTTCGACAAAATGTCACTCTTCCCGAACAATCGGAACCTGGATCCATCATGAAATTATTGAAACAAGGTGATGCCAAGCATCTGGTCAATGGCGAGTACATCCACAACATGCCTTGCATTACCATGGCACGCCGAACCTTTTCCACCAAAGAAATGAAAAATTCCAGCAAAACATTTCTTGGCTACACCAAGGCCAACTTTCAAACCTTGCATTGGAAGTACTACGACAAACTCTTTAAACCGGGCAAGGCACTGGTCAATCTGAAAAAGATTCGATATCGAGACATCAACTCACAACCCAGCGTGCATCGGCCCATTTCCAATAAAACAATCTGCACAGGGAAACTGGCCATTATAGAGCAAGATAGCATCTTTGCCGTCAACCATTATCCTGGGAATCTGCATCAAATGTTGTTTCGAAAAGACGACGCCAGAGGGGCCGAAAACAACACGGCGTATCGAATTCAACGCTTCAATGATCACAAGAAGATTGGAAGAATACATGATACGTATAGAATAGAAGAGTGGTTGAAGGGTTTCATTGCAGCGTTTGGAGAGGAGAAAGCAAGGCAATTGCTCGAACATGTGGGCCTTCCAGAACAGGCCGCTGCTGCCGCTGCATATACAAGAATAAGTAAACAATAGAAGTACGGAAGAGGCTGGCATTTCTACCACGCACAGGCAAAGAGATGGTCGCGACAAGCATGCTAATACTGGCCTTGAGACGATGCTAGCATTTGGTCTTGTTTCACTCAAGCCCAAGGTTGCAGGCCAGGGAACTTGGTTGGATTAGGGACAGCAACAAACTCCGTGAAAGAAAACACACTTGTAGCGCCTGTGCTATCCACAAAAAAGCTTCTACCGGTACCAGTATTCTTACGTTGCCTTGCTTTGACAGCATAGAACGATCCAGCAATTACTAGTCTTTTTAAAAGATCAGTATCCTTTAGTTTGAAGAGCATCTGTCACCGAAACAAGAGGATTTTTGCATTTCTCCAGGACCAGAATCCTGGTCGTTGGAACTGCTATCCTCTGTATCATAGATGGATTGATTGATGATTTGAGGTTCGGTCTTAGTTCTTGGTGGTGGTTTTTTCGTTTGTGGTCAGTTGTTCCATGAGGGTTGCCATTTGATCCTGCAATACCTTGAGCTGTGCCACGGCATTGGTTTTCATGTTGGCGTCTAGGTTCTGAAGCCCCGAAGGATCATTCAATGAAATGTATTTCCCTTCCCCGACATTGATATCAAAGTTGGCTGTGGCTGCGGGTGGGGCATTGCCGCGTCGCTTTTTGGTGACGGTCGCCACCAAGGCCCCTTCATCGGTATTGTCCACCGGAGACCCATTTTTGGAGCTGCAGAAACCATCCATGCCAAAATAAGTGTAGAAAATTGATAGATGGATATTTGTCGCGTTGATCAAAGAGGAAGAAGAGAGAGGCGATGGAAGCAACAGATTTGAGTCAAGTTGGAAAGATAGATAGATGCCGGGTTCAAGCAAACTCGAAATAGTATTGCATGCAAGAGTGATACTTACAACATTATTTCTCCACGACGGACAGTCCGAATGATGGTGGAAGGAGTCTGCACGGTTCGATTGCCGCGGAACGGAATGGGTGTCTCCAATCGCTCTCGTTTGCCACATACAGCAGCGGGAATACTGGCAAATCCTTCGGAGGCATGGGCTCGCACGTTTTGGAGTAGATCCAACAGACTGCAATTGTACTTTTGATTGAACTCTTTGACCGTCATGGATCGCGTCGGCTTGGGGATCTTGATGACTCCCTTGCAATGAGCTTGATACTGATCCTGTTTGCATGCCAGCATTTCCGACTTGATGGCGTCCAATCGTCGATCAAAGTCTCGCTGCAAATCTTGAATCATCAAGGAGACATGAGTGGGGTCCGACCCATCGACGACAGTGCTGGACTTTCGATTGTTGGTCGTGTCCGTCAAGACACCAACAATCTGTCGCTTGGTAGCTTCACGGAGCTGCTCCGTTCGAGATCGAGATCCCGGCATGGTCTCGTCCTGGTTGTTGTTGCTGCGAAAGAAAGGATGGAAGTGAATGACGATGAGGAGAATGGGAAGGTTTTTTTTTGCTTTTTGAACAAAATGTGACGAATGAGAGATCAACGGCTTCCTCTTCGGTGAGGCTTGCTTTTGTTGAGTCGAGTCGAATGAGTCGAGTCATTTCCATCCAACTCGTCGTTGACAACAACAACCAACAACAGCTGAGCAAAGATCGAAGATATACTATAACAATGCCACCATTCGGAGCCGAACCAGACTGGGCCACGCCCGGTGATACATCTACTCCGGCACCTGCACCAGCACCACCCGTGGCTGCGGGTGCTGCCCCTGTCGCGGCCAATGGAGGTGATGAATCAGGAGGGTGAGTTTTGACGACACGGTACTATTACTGCTGTACAACCAGGATTGTGACTGGATTTAGTTGGATGGATCTTGGCTCATACCTTGTGTTCTTCTCTTGACATTTTTTATAAAATACAAACAGAGGCCAGATTAGATGCATGATTGTCATGCTATCAGTGCTTTGTCTAGCTCTCGCCGGTTCGATGGGTACACTGGGAGTCTTGACGCTTCTGGAAACCAAGGCTACCAGTCTGGAAGACATTGCCGCCACACCCTTCCTGGCTTCCTACATGATCATGTTTGCTCTGCTTCTATTCTTGTATGAAATGATGTGGTGGATGCCTGTCCCAGCAGTCAACAAGACCCTCAGAAAGGTACGGTATATTTTATTCATGAAATGCTACCCTTTGACATTACATTCTGTGGTGTCGATTGGTCTCTCACATCTGTCTTCTTCTCTTTTTTTTAAATAGAATTTCGGATTCATGTATGGCTTGAAAGGCAAAGGATTCTACCTGATCTTTGTCGCCTTTCTTTGCTTGGGATTGATGGGTGAACAGAGCCAAACTGTGGAATATCTTGGGTGGGCCACTGGAATTGCCTTTTTGGCCGTAGGAATCCTGCACATTTTCCTCATCCTCAGCAACCCCGATTTCATTGATTACTACAAACCGCCAACGGCAGGACTGGAACGATTGGGCGCCACGGAAGGGGACAATGTGGTGTGACAAAGTTGCCAATATTATTGCTGCAATGAAACTCTTCCAAAGATGGTACGGTAGACACCAATCCACAATGCGTCATACGGTACGCTCTATTTAAAGACTAGCTAATTCAAGTTAGTCATGAATAATTTGTCAACAAATCGCCCTGGCATCGCTATGAGCTTCACAGCTGCAGGACATGTATGTGAAGTAGATCTAGTTCTGCATGCAAACTTTCACTGGCATCGACAGTCCTACACAATGTGATGGAGGGAGTCTCAAAAAAGATCGACGTCTCTTTGACCTTATCCGTGACAAGCTCCCGCACAGTCTGGTTGCTAGACTGCTACTCTGGTCACTCAGCAACGCTGATACGTCTGCTGCTTTTGTGACTTCGCCGTCCAATGTTTTGGCAACATCCATCAAGACAACAGCATGCTTGCAGGCAGCTAGACTACAAATATGAACGAGAAAGTTTGCAGAGAGGGGTATCAGTTTTTCTCTCGTATTAGCCAGCTAGCCTCGTCGACAAGCCATTATCGCACAGAGCTTCGTCCTTGGTGGCCTCAAATGCCTTCTTGATTAGTTACATGTAAGACTTCCAAGAAAAGGCATTACTCCACAAACGCTCATTCAGATTTCTGCTCTCCATCGCTTTGTTCTCCGTTGCCAAAGAATTCTTCCCAGGATTCAATGACATCCCGAAGTTTGGTGTCTTGTTCTCGTCGGAGGTTCAGACATTCGCGCAGCAAGTTGCAGCAAATGTGTGGAGGGATGCGCGTGCAGCTCTGGCACCAACCGCTCTTGGTGCACAGCTCGGAGCCAGTGTGAAGACTGGGCATGAGCATTCCGCATCTGACACACATGTCTCCGTCTTCTGCCTTGCGAAAAGGACCAAACCGACTCGAGTTTCGAGAAATGCTACCACCTAGAACGCTCTGTGCTGCCAAGACGCCAATCCCGTTCTTCATGTCCCACAAATCGGCTGCTTTGCCCTGCAGCTTTTCGGGGAAGTCTCGTATGCGGTCTAGACGAATCTCCTCGGGGAAGTTCTCTGCTGTACTGAGCCGCAAACGGTGTTCATCTTCTCGTTCCAGCTGTCGACGGAGATTGTGGAACCTATTTTTAATCCCATTGTCGGTTCGCCCCGGAATTCCCCGACTCATTTTGGCCCAGTGGCTCCCAGAAATGTTGTAAAAGTAAAAGATTGTGGCATCTTCGACCGGACTCCAATCCGTTACCTTGAGGCGCGGGTTGAGGTGGTTCACGTAGCGCTCTCGACATTGTTTACCAGTACGATCCGGCAACGACTGAGCTACAATGGACCATTTCATAGGCATGCGCATGCTTTGTACAATACTCAGCAACTTGGCATCTTCTTCTTTGGTCCACGCCTTCGGGCCTGCCTTCCGCTTGGTCACACTCCCAGTCATGGATGTTGGTGAGGAGCTGGGCTCTGATGGCGCCTTGGAGGGATGAGGAGAATGCCGATGCGAGTCGTCTCGTGCACTGCTCACCAATCCCGGAGGTAGGCCCATTACTGGAGGTGGATAGCCATGGTATTGAGGACCACCGTATGGACTGGGGGTCATGTGATGGGGAGGAGGATGATGTGGGTGGTGATGATGGTAGCTGGATGGAGGATAATGTTCGGGATGCATTCCATATCCGCCACCACCAGCGCCGGGGTACATGCCATACCCAGGAGGCGTACCATCGGGGTGAATGTGACGTGGTTGTTCCATGGGCCATTGACGGTCCGGAGTATTTCTTCCGGGTGGATGTTCGGCCGAGGCGAAAGATCCTTGCGTATGAGGCGGCTGGGGCTGAACATCGCTCTTGCGATGGTGATCCATCCCATCATTGCCAGGAGGAGGAGGGTGAGAAGGCATTTCCAAGCCAGCTTCGTCATTCGGCAAGGATGGATCTTGAACGGATCCGCCTGGAGGTGCACAGGTATTACTTTCCCCAATCTGAGGAAGCAAAGCATATAGGTGAGCCTAATGCGCTGGATCCTAATAGTGTACCAACCGTATCGACTCTATGATTGATGTGCAACCTACCTTTACCCATTCTGTGTCTTCATCTTCGTATTTGAGAAGATGTTCCCCCGTGTTGGCGTCATACTGCAGCACAACACCCGTGTACCAGCTACTGTCTACTGGCCAAAAGACCCGGACCTTTTTGCCAATCATGCAATTGGCACAGAACCTGAATCAATCAGAAAATCAAGAGAAGAAGAGAAGTGAATAAGAGATGGCAGAAGGTTTGATGGCAGCAACATCCCAGTGGCACAAAAGTCCAGGATAAATCAATGTCCAGTGACAGCACAACATCTAACTCCCATGCATCGGGAACCATTCCCCAACAACCCCGCCTCCTAGAGGATGATGATACTGCAAGAGTGGACATTATCCACACCACCACAAGTGTCTCTGCAATGAGCCACTGCAATCTATGTCCCAGAAAGCCACTCTGGGATAGATCCAACACACTAACAAATCTGCAGATTGACGACTGTTCGTACCGCGGTTTGGTTCCAGGAACGTTGCTGAGATTCCGGAAATCAGGATCATCGCATGCTAAGAGTGACAAGTTGGAGGCATTGCATCCCGAACAACGTTCGGTTGGATGATGGACGACGGAACCATGATGTTGTTCATGGGCAGAAGAATGTTCGTCGGAAGCAATCGTAGGCATGACGGCAGCTCAGGTCATCCACTCCACCACCAAGCCCCTATTAGTAGACTTGCTAGCTAGCGCTCTTGGACACTCTTGTTTGGATTGTTCTCTGGAGGGACCATGCAGCAGGTACTACTTCTGGTCTGTCGGATGATGGTGTCTGTCTGCTTGATCAAACTAAAGCTGCATGGAATCGATCTATGTGATGAAAAACACCTTGACAAAACCGTTGTCTTTCGATGCAGTGCGCAAACGGTCTTTGCAAGCCGTTGGGACGACAACAGGCAAGAATAATTATTCCAATGAAATCCAATGAAGGGAGGATGCCCAGTTGCACGCAAGGGGGTGAAATGTGGCCATTAAACCTTATCCCTTATGGGCATAAATGAGAAAAGATTCTCATTCGAATTTGGATCTTCTTTCTTCTTCATTCGCACGCAACCTATTCTTCTTCGCAGGGTGGGTCACATCTACAGTATCTTTAGTCCAGTTGTTATTCCAATACAAAAGCATGATGCACAAGACGTTGCTCTCTGCCGCTACCAAAGCCACGCTTCAAGGCTCTGTTGTGGCTCGTCGGCAATTATCTGTCTCCAAGACTGCCCTGTCTCGGTTTTCTGCTTCCTCTCCCGGGCTGACGGCCCTGGCTTTCTCGTTGGTTTCGTCGTCCGCTGGAATAGCTGCGCTCTGTGAAGGCAAGGATAAGGGATTCTTCGAGTCCATTGCGCAAAAGGACAAGGATGGCAACACCGATTGGATGAAGAGCGTCACCCAGGTCGCAGACTCGGATTTCTGGGACAAGGTAGCCAAGGCATCCGGAGAAAAGGTGCGGACCAATACTACCGGTACTATACTAGTACTCAACTTCGAAAAGAAGAGTGGTGAATCGAATATTCTGAGCAAGGAGCTCACAATTCAATCTTTCTTTCTTCTTCAGATCCAAGGTGCCTACGATACCGGAATTCCTTCTCAACTCTCCTATGGCTTTGTCTGTGGATATTGCTCTGGGTATGCCCTGAAGACAATCGGCAGAGGTGCTGCCGTGGTTTTTGGTGAGTATGGTGTATACGCACTGGTAGCATGGAGTCTCTTTTTGTCAGAAAAGCTGTACGTTCTCTGCCACAACTAATTCATATTTTCTGTTTCGTTCATTCATTCTTTCATTCATCAGGACTTGGATTCATGAGCTTGCAGACACTCTCCTACTATGGCTATATTGAGGTAGACCACGCCAAGCTGCAAAAGGACTTTGAAAAGACCATGGATTTGAACAAGGATGGTAAAGTGGATCAAGCAGATGCACAACTTGCCATGGATAAAATCATGTCCGTACTGCAATACAGTCTCCCGGCGGGTGGTGGCTTTGGCGGTGGTTTCGTTGCAGGAGTGCGTTCCGGATAATAAACCAAGGTGTGAATTTAGTTCAGACATCATGCAGCACATGCAACCAAGTCCCATGCAGTCGAGACAATGCATGTGTTGGCCAGAAAAGGCCAACGGCATTCGTTGTATGTAGGGCCTGTCTGACTAATGCTACTCTTACACATCATGTAGAAATGAGGATCAACGATGGATCTATGCTTGGTTGGAGACAGGCCATCTATTGGTATGGTACATAGCAAGAGTGGAGCCCGGGTCCTGCGCTGAGTTCTTTTGGATACATGATGATTGATTCATACTCGACGCAGTACATGTACCAGAGCTTCATTACTCCCATCATATATTTCATGGACTTTAGGCTAGCCTTAGCGCCACCACAACACACACACACCATTCAACTCGGACACTGAGGTGCTGGATCTAGCTAGTGAATTCGGTTGCATCGACTGTGCCCGATTGATTGCCGGTTCTAAGTAGCTTTACAACTCTGGCTATCGTCATACGCCATATTGCGTTTGTGGGCTGGTTCAGGAGGAATGACCACAGGTTCCTTTTCGAGCCAATCCTTCGGCACCTCTATGGCGTGTTCCAGTTGAGTGTCCCTGCCATCGTATGTGGTGCGAGGGTTGTTGTCTACCATAATGTCCGGCTCGACTCCCATTTGCTCGATGCCGAGCCCAGGACCCAGCTTCTCTTTGTAGGTTCTGTCCTCATGTGCCTTTGGTTGGAAAATACAAGCATCAGTAAAATCACCGGCAGAGCAATCAGAAAAACTTTGAAAAGCAAGCGTCAAACTCACCGATGCGATACCACCGTCAACCAGAGTGTTGTCGGAGCTGAGCCATATTCCTCCTGACACAACAAAACAAGAATCACAGTTGAGCTAATACCGTGCTGCACTGCAAGCTACAGCCAGCACAAGCATACTTGCCTCCCCACGTCCCAGTTCCAACAAAGAAATGAGGATCAACGATGGATCTATGCTTGGTTGGAGACAGGCCATCTATTGGTGTGGTACATAACAAGAGTGGAGCCCGGGTCCTGCGCTGAGTTCTTTTGGATACACAATGATTGTTGCCTACTCGACGCGGTACATGTACCAGAGCTTCATTACTCCCGTCATATATTTCATGGACTTTAGGCTAGCCTTAGCGCCACCACAACACACACACACCATTCAACTCGGACACTGAGGTGCTGGATCTAGCTAGTGAATTCGGTTGCATCCACTGTGCCCGATTGATTGCCGGTTCTAAGTAGCTTTACAACTCTGGCTATCGTCATACGCCATATTGCGTTTGTGCGCTGGTTCAGGAGGAATGACCACAGGTTCCTTTTCGAGCCAATCCTTCAGCACCTCTATGGCATGTTCCATTTGAGTGTCCCTGCCATCGTATGTGGTGCGAGGGTTGTTGTCTACCATAATGTCCGGCTCGACTCCCATTTGCTCGATGCCGAGCCCAGGACCCAGCTTCTCTTTGTAGGTTCTGTCCTCATGTGCCTTTGGTTGGAAAATACAAGCATCAGTAAAATCACCGGCAGAGCAATCAGAAAAACTTTGAAAAGCAAGCGTCAAACTCACCGATGCGATACCACCGTCAACCAGAGTGCTGTCCGAGCTGAGCCATATTCCTCCTGACACAACAAAACAAGAATCACAGTTGAGCTAATACCGTGCTGCACTGCAAGCTACAGCCAGCACAAGCATACTTGCCTCCCCACGTCCGAGGTCCAACAAAGAAATGAGGATCAACGATGGATCTATGCTTGGTTGGAGACAGGCCATCTATTGGTGTGGTACATAACAAGAGTGGAGCCCGGGTCCTGCGCTGAGTTCTTTTGGATACACAATGATTGTTGCCTACTCGACGCGGTACATGTACCAGAGCTTCATTACTCCCGTCATATATTTCATGGACTTTAGGCTAGCCTTAGCGCCACCACAACACACACACACCATTCAACTTGGACACTGAGGTGCTGGATCTAGCTAGTGAATTCGGTTGCATCGACTGTGCCCGATTGATTGCCGGTTCTAAGTAGCTTTACAACTCTGGCTATCGTCATACGCCATATTGCGTTTGTGCGCTGGTTCAGGAGGAATGACCACAGGTTCCTTTTCGAGCCAATCCTTCAGCACCTCTATGGCATGTTCCATTTGAGTGTCCCTGCCATCGTATGTGGTGCGAGGGTTGTTGTCTACCATAATGTCCGGCTCGACTCCCATTTGCTCGATGCCGAGCCCAGGACCGAGCTTCTCGTTGTAGGTTCCGTCCTCAGGTGCCTTTGGTTGGAAAATAGAAGCGTCAGTAAAATCACCCGTAGAGCAATCAGAAAAGCTTTGAAAAGCAAGCGTCAAACTCACCGATGCGATACCACCGTCAACCAGAGTGTTGTCGGAGCTGAGCCATATTCCTCCTGACACAACAAAACAAGAATCACAGTTGAGCTAATACCGTGCTGCACTGCAAGCTACAGCCAGCACAAGCATACTTGCCTCCCCACGTCCGAGTTCCAACAAGACGTCCAAGACCAAGCTCCGAAACACCACGAGAAAAACCTTCAGCGTCACTCGAGGACTTTTCGTCTATGAGTACCACAAGATGTCCTCTGAAAGAGAACTGTTCGTCCCATCCTAGCCCACCTGTCGTTGCGTTCTGCGATCTGGATGTCCAATACATCCAGGCCTTGCGCTGAAGAACATCGAGCAGCCACCAATCAATGTTGCCTCCCAAATTGTGTCGAACATCAATTATCAAAGCATCCTTGTCGAAATCAGCGAAGAAACCACGATAGAACGAGTCGATATCTCCTGGAGATCCCATCGATCTCAAGTGTGCGTACCCTACCGAGAACTTCGCCTTCTCTGCGAGGCTTTTCGCTGTCCGTCGAGTCTTCCACTCCCACGCACTATAGAGAAGGTCATCAGACCCAGCAATAGGAACGGCGATAAGAGGCTCGGGATCCACGCTGTCCTTGGTTTCTTGGCCAGAGGAACCTATTCGAAGAACATCTAGACGGACGCTCTGGTGACCCAAGCCGCGAAGAAGCATATGAATATCTGGAACCTGCATCACGCTCTCACCGTTCACGGAAACAATCACATCACCCACACTCAAGCCCTTTTGGCCACTTAAACGCAAAGTTTGATTGCTCAATGGGCTGAATATTTCTTCACCGTCCATCATACTGAAGTCTGGATCAAGCTCGGGAAGAGACGTGATGACATATCCTTTCCATTCTGCTGACCGCTGCATCGCAACGCCGAAACTGGCTGGAATATGAGCTCTAATCGCCGGATCACCAGCCAATGGATGGTTGTATTCACCGCCATAGACAAAGACGTGCAAAGCTGAAACTTCCGACGCCATTTGCGCAAGAACGTCGTCCAACTCTTCCCTCTTTGCACAACGGCGCAATAAAGCATGATATCGATGGTACATTTGATCCCAGTTTATCCCAGTCATGTCAGGATCGTAAAAGTAATCTCGCATCATTCTCCACGCGTCACCGTACATTTGCTGGTACTCCAATTTGGGCCACACGGAAACTGCCAGTCCATCCGTCGACACCACATCGGTAGGATCGGCTGCATCCATGGTCAGAAAGGAAAGCAAACCAGCAGCCGTGTTTGGGACGACCTTGATGAAAAGTGAAAAGCAAACATAAATATGTTCTCGACTGGTGGAGATCCCGTAGTCCACAAGCGCGTGAGGAATGACCTTCATTTCGATTTTGTCAGAAGGAAATGGACTGATTGATGCAATTGTCAAGTGGTATTCTTTTGCATCTTTCGAAATGAGAACAAGGCTCTCATCATCTTGTGCCTGCGAGACAATGGTAATGTATGTTGACGCCGGGATGTTTGCTAGGCGATAAGCTCTCCTTGCAAACGTCAAATCGGCAGGACCAAAGTCAATATCCGGGTCTTGAGGATAATGTGCCTCAGGGTCGCCGATTGATGGAGCCTGAGAGGGAGTATTGGTGAGACTTCTAGTTTCCTTTTCCTCCTTCAGCAGACTCTTGAGATCGAGAATCTTTTCTGCAAATAATTCCGAGGCACCACCACCTGAGAAGTGGCCGGAATGAGTAGCGTGAAGGTGCTCCTGAGGTAGCAGCGGCAGTGCGTAAACGATTTTGGTTTTCTCAAAGTAAGGATTCGGAGCCCTGTTTCCCCATGGACTTCTTTGCTTGTTCACAATGTCACGATCCGTTAGGAAGTAAAGAGTGGTTGTAGAAACATCTGGTTCTGGTTCGTCGTTGTAAGCTTGTGCAATCGTAGCAGATGTGCCGTAGTAGTTCTTGTCATAGCTGCTTTTACCCCAATAGCAAGCGTTAGAATTGAATCGATCGGAGGTGACTTGCACAATTCTTCCAACCTTGATACCAGCAGCTTTCGGGTCCAAGTCTTCACCGGAACTTTCCGTTCCTACCTTCAGTGGATCGCCACAATCCACCACACTAATAACTGTAAATTGATTGCGGGCGGTGTGTTCCACCGCCAAGTATCGGCCACCTGGACTCCATTTGAACGTTGCATCTGTCCCGATCATCGGCGCGCCCAACTCATTTTCCTTCGGCAGGACCGTATAGTTCCCGTATTCCGATTTTGTCTCCTTGTACGGAGGCAATGTCATGACACAGATGCGACCATCGGTGTCCGCCCACGCAAGACGTCTTCCACAAGGACTCACAGTGACAGAGTCCGCTGCGACGGATCCCAAACCGCCATCTCTTATGCTCCCACCTCCGCCATGTCCACCAACAAAAGGCTCGGGTAATGCATCGAAACTTAGGAACGTTGGTTTCGCACTTGACTGTGTTTCGATAAGATAGAAGGCATGCTCGGCTGTGGGACTCCGGGGATCCGTTGCCAGAATGAGCGCCAGACGCCGGGAGAATTTATCGTCCTCCAGGACGACAGGTACGTGGCGACTCTTCAGTACACGGATTGCCCCGCCCATTTTGGACCCTGGTACGACACGGTACCTGCGGGGTGGCATGTTCCTACCAGCGCCATTGTAGGTTTCAGTGTCGGCGGATGGCACAGGAGCTACCCACAGTTGGCCTCGTGCCGCCATTAAGAACGCCACGGTTCCAAAGGCAGTCTCGTACACGTCCCCAGAGTCGAGGTCGCCGGGGAAGTCGAGACTGATCAATCGTTCCTGATGTTCATGGAAATCCGAGTATACGAGGATTGGCAATCTTCGGATTGACTGCTTCTTCTTGTCGTTGGACGAGGGTTGTGCTGGTGCTGGTGTCGCGTTGTTTTCACCTTCTAACGAGCGCTCCCGACGACGATTGGCAGGCAAAGCTGCAATTAGTTTCTGTTTGATGGTGTCCTCTGACATCCAATGCAAGTCAGCTCCGATGCGCAAGACAATGTTTTTGGTAACTGGATCCAAGCTGTATTCCCGTAGTGCAATGCCTCCAAAGTCGCAGGATACTTGAGTCAACTGAACAAACTGGGAAGGATTGTAGGAGGGAATAACCGTAGCATTGAAGTTTCCATTTGCCACACCATCCAACACATCCTTCTCGGGCAACGGGACAGCCCACAGATTCATGGTGGTTGGTTTCCACTCGTTGGCGTCACTGTCATCGTCATTGGGACCTCTGTCGCTGAGAAACAATAGATAGTGATGCTTTTCTTCCTTTTGGGTCCGTATATTGTTAACGTGCATTCCGTAGATGGATGGTGTTTTGCTAGTGCCATTGAATCCATGTCTTGTGAGTGAAACGGCCAATGAATGAGTGTCACACCAAGACCAGATTGATTCTGCCGTTCCTCCTTGGTATCGGGCAGTTTGCGACGATTGCTGGAACCGAGTAAAGTACCAGCAATCCTCGTGCCCATGGTAAGCCCCTTCCAGGGCTTGTGAGAGTGGTACTGGGTTGACTTGCAGTACTTGTGGATGTTGGATCTGATTGGTGGCATTATTATTGTTGACGACGGCATCGTCATCCTTGTCAAACAATGACAATGTCAGTTCGTACATTCGATAGTCCGGGAGACTCACTTCATTGGACTTTGCCTGGAAGACGAGTGTTTTGCCATCATCTTTCCATCCCACGAGCGCTCGCACGCCAAAGGAAGTAGGCCAGTAAGTCAACCTCATGGCTGGTTGACTTCCATGCGTTCTTCGTCGGAGGTCCAAGAGATAGATATCTCGACGACCTGTATAGGTTGCCGTGTAGGCAATGAAATAGGGGTAGACTGGATTGATTTTGGGATTTCGGACGTTTCCCACGGTTGTTGTAAGTTTCATGGCAGGAATGGAAGCATCCCAATCCGGAGTTTCCGTGTTCCATCTCGCCAGATAAACATCTCCTTCCGAGACAAAGACGACAGTGCCGTTCACAGTGTCTGGTTGCATCATGTAGCCCAATCGGTTGTCATCGGTTGCTTTTGTGGCTGGATCCTGCAATGCATCCCAAACGGGAGGAACCAGAGTTTGGGCATAATACTCGGGTATTGCTTCATCGGTCATTTCCAATGGGTTCGAAGTTTGCACGGCTGCAAAAGGGTCAAAATAAAAAGTCCCTCTTTCTGCATCATCTTTGTCGTCCTTGTCATTATCGTCATCATTGTCATCATTGTCATTATTCTTGGCCCTGGGTGCACGGGTGCGACTGGGTGTTCTAATCCCACTGATACTGCTCTCTGCATTTTCAATATGATGCTGGTGGGTGCTCTGTTTCCAATAGGCAAACATGGCCATGACCAGTAACCCCATAATGACGAAGAGTCCGATCCAGCTACCAATCACACTCGTTGCATTAGTGTCTCGGTAGTGGTCGTCAAAGGAGACTCGTCGTGATGTTTTCCTCCTGGAACCATTCGCACTACTGTTGTCATTATTATTGCCAACCAATGGATCAGATTCCCGAGTCTCTTCTTCATTATTATTGCTTGCATCTGACTTTCTTTGAGAGAGTTCAATGTCCCCAGGAGACGACGACGCGGCCGTCGGAGGCGGCTTTTTCTTTCGTTCAGTCAATGTCGGCATATCTTCTACACTTCTCAAGATCTATAATAGTAGCTAGCTTGTAGCTAATGACAGAATGAGCAACAGATCTTGGCCAAAAGCTCGAGCAGCCAAAAGCTTTGGATTTGCACTGGCAGCAGCAACAAAAGATCTGTGGCGACCATGGCGTGCATCCATGGCCACCTCATTTTTTCTTTTTCCTTTTTCTTGAAAGCAGATTTGTTAAAAGTGCAAGACTGCCATTAAAGTTATGGTTAGAACACCTTTTCCCGTGGTGGTGCTGTTTTGTGAAATGTACTGTACTAGCTACCAGTACTGAAGCAGGCGGAAGTACTAGTATCGTGCATTCATGCAATCTGATTGACACTAGCTAGAAAGTCTAGCTAGTTTCTACAACAGTTGCTAGTCTGCACGCAAAAAACAAAGAAAACACCGCAGACTATGTAATGTGACTTCTTGGTTCTTTCGTCCAATACCAGAATCAATCCGAATGACAATGAAGCTGTGACAAGTTTCACAACCCCAACCAAAATGTGGCTCACTGGCAGTGCTTTGAGGTGCGTAGCACGAAGGAAAGAGTCTTGTCTTTGCACAAGAATTTGACACTCTCAGGGCTCTTGGCGACCATTTTTACTTGCCCACTTACTTACTTACATGAGGATTGCTTCAAGCCATCTCCTCTGAGCCCATTTGGCTGATTGTTACCTCACCATCCCTGAGGCATTCCTCCAATTGTGCAGCCTTGCAACATCTTATGGACAATCTTTTCTCTAGCCCATTTCAGAGGATCAATATGCCCCCTGAAGCTGCAGCCTCACAAGTGTGTTCCTATGGACAATCTTTTTCTCTAGCCCACTTCAAACATGATCCATGCACCACTGCATAATGAAGTATTGATCGATGGATGATTGACAGTCTTTCCTTGTGCTCACCAACTGTACGTCTGCAAGTGCCCATTTCCTGTGCAACCAATCCACCAGCAAGACTAATCCTGCAGCCATGGTCCACCACCCATTTCAATGTTTCAAGTGTCCATATACATGTAGCATCAGCGGGCAGTTATTTAGTTGCCCATTGAATCAGCAGCCGCAAGACGGTCTTGTCAGCTTGCTTGTAGACGTCAGGCTTCCCGTCCGAACGGATGTGAGGAGCAGCTTGCTGTTTGAATGTACCTATCGAATCGAATCATTGAATGATGAATGCAAACAAAATTGGAGTCGCCACTATTTAGCTAGAGTGTGTGGTGTTGTCGACGGCCATCTTGATCACAAGATGTTAAGAGCTGCTGTTTTGTGGTCCCGTCCGTTCTCGAATTTCCAAACAATGACAGTTCTCCTTTTTGACTGGTAGGCGTGATAGGAAGTCTTCCCTTTGAATGATGGGTCATAAATATGACTGTAGACACCCTCGGATTTAGTAAACTGTGACTATGGTCATAATTACAGGACAAAGAGAAGCGATGCAGTGAGCGATTCGATTCGTGCGTGGAGGCAGTCGTTTAGCCAGCGAGGAAGATTCGGAGTATACATAACCGCGGAGCTCTCAGCTGCTTTTGAAGATTCGCCCCGGAAGATTCGAAGATTCGTTGAGGCCCAAAACTCTAAAGTGTGTGTTATAACGTGCACTTGGAGATGATGCGGAAGCTTTTTATTGAACATTCCCTGTTATAACAACTCGGTGGTGTTTACAGGTTTGGTTGGCCCTCTCCGTCTCACAAATTGCACAGCTGGCAAGAGTGCCGCCGACATCACATCAACCTCAGCTGCATGTGAGCACAGCAGATTGCTCCAGATAGACAGATTCATATTCTTGTTTGGCCCATGAATCTTTCGACCGTGCATTGTAGATTCTCCGACGACAATCAAACTCTTGCATCGTATCGGAACGGATTAATAAAAAGCAAATCGTTGATGCTGCTGTGCAAACGCTTTAGATCATCATATTAGAAGACGAATCCAATCTGACTTGACTGGGAAAGACTCGCACAGAGTGCCCACAACTTTTCCCACAACAAACAAACCAACATATTATAGAACAAGACATCAACGAGTACAGCACATCACCATGAGACTGCAAGCTTGTATCGCTCTCGCACTGCTACTGGCAGCTGACACGGAATCCTTTACAGCGACTAGGACTCGCAGCGGCAGTGGATTCGCCAGTAGAACACAACAACAATCATCTCAACGGTCGTCTGTCTCTCGGAGGAAGCGACAACTCCCTACTACTACTTCGGCGTTTCTGTATAGTGCCCAATTCCAGCCATTGAACGAAGGATTGGACGACAAGGTGAACAATCGACACTCGGCCAATGATTACTGGTACAACATTCGGACGTTGCCTAGCTCGACCATTCTGAGAGAGATTGGCAATCCGGTATTGGCCGTCTTTGGATGGTCGACGGCTGTGTCCGTGCTCCACCATCTTTTAGCGTCGAGTGGCCGATCGGCATTGCAAGTCATGGCCAGTCGACTCTGTGTCTCGTCGGCGGCACACAGTTTCCTCGTGTCGTCGCTGGGACTCTTGTTGGTCTTTCGAACCAATTCGGCTTATCAGAGGTTCAATGTAAGTATACTGTACTGCACCAAATAGAAGACTCCCAATGAATCGGACCATCTCACTGACTTTACGTACTCTACCTTTGTGTTTGTATCCACAGGAGGGCCGCAAGATTTGGGAACAGATCCTTTCCGTCTCACGCAACCTGTCACGGTTGTCTTGTCTCTACGGCCGCGAGATTGGACCCAGTCGTCGTCATCGCATTCGAAACTTGATTGCTGCTTTCCCGTATCTGCTGCGACACCACATTCGTAGTGGTTGTCTCTGCGAACAAGGCTCCATTGACGAACGATACCGTCTCTTGTTGGAAGAACCCGCCCAGCAAATGGTCGAGACGCGACACGAAGGAGACAAGCGATGCGGTGGCTCGACCAACCCCGCCGATCACATGTTGCCACCGAAGGAATGTTGGGTCGACCGTCGCAACTTGCCCTGGTCACTCATTGCGCCCGGTGCCTTGGAAAAGGTCGCCAAAGCGCGCAATCGTCCGCTTTGGATCTGTGACCGACTCGGCCGGGAGATTTGCGACATTCCCTATGGACCCAACTTTACCAATCGCGAACGACAACACTTTTTGTCTCAGGTCGAAAAGTTGACCGATGCCATTGGCAAATGCGAACGCATTCATCAGACGGCCGTGCCTCTTAACTATGCCCGACACAGTCTGCGCAGTTTGACGCTGTGGCTATTGACACTGCCATTTACCATGGTCAAGGACTTGGGATTCATGACGGGACCTGCCGCTGCGGTGATTGCCTGGCTCATGTTGTAAGTATGAATTGCATCGTCACACTGTAACTGTGTTTCCATCTTTCAGTATACTCACTCAAGCTTCTTTGTTCTATTTTGTCTACAGTGGCATTTACCAGATTGGGTACAGCATTGAAGATCCTTTCCAGGGATCACTACGTCTCTCCATTCTCTGCGACGCCATTCGAGAAGATGTCATGGGAAACTTGGACGACGACGACCAAGACATGGTCGAAGATCAAGCTCGGGATTCGGCGTACCATGTCGAAGCTACATCCTGGATTGATGATGCCGCTGACAATACACTGGCACCCACACCATTGCCTCCTCAGATTTTGACAAGCAAGTACTCTGTCGTCACCACCACCAAGAGTCCTCTCTTCTCCATGGCCGACTACAAGGCCCTAGAACAATGAAGCAAAAATACAACCACCAGCCAGAACAATACAATACAGTTCTGCCAACTACTAGACTCGTCGCAAGGCAACGCAACAAAAGAAACAAGACGAGTATCATAACCAAACCAAAAAGAATAAACTAGAACAATAAAATATAGAGCTAAACCAACAAAGCAGGTAGATGTGCGCTAGCTTGTGTTGTAGGCATGGCAACGACTACGAGCTACTGTCGGTGTAAAGTTCCGACCAAGAGCTCAGACGCTCAGACTCCGTTTCGGAATCCTGTGTTACTGTACCACCCATCCCGTCCCTGCCAGAACCGGTGGCGAGTTAACCAATCATCACCCGCAGAACGCAAGCTCAAGCTGTGGTTGCTTTCCTTCCATCTGACGGAGTCGAGTCGAGTCAAGTCTTGGCCGGTAGGAATCTTTGGCGACACGGCACGTCGAGCGAATCGAATCGAATGATTGAATCGAATCTTTCGAAGTTTCGAAGCCATGGAGGAAACACATACTAGCTACTGTAGGTAGTACAGTCTGCTCGCTCTAATATTTATAATATTATATTTATCCTCGCTGTAATATTTATTAAATCTCGAGGTCCCCCCCTCAGTCCCGGGTATCCGTGAATGAATCTTTGGAGCAGCAACAAATCTTTCGAGCAGCCCGACAACGTCGTGCAATCCATTCCAACCGTTTCAATTTGACCGAGACAGCATGTAAAATGCCAATATCGATCCAATGGAGGTGGGATTCCTCGCACCTCTGCCCGTGGCTGTCCCGTGGCTGTCTTGTCTGGGCCAGCCCAAGCGCTGGTTGTTTACGTGCAGTTTTCGAAGGATGGTTTCGAGGAGACAAAAACAATTCTCCTGAGCTGCCAAACAATTTCACCCAAACCATACCAAACCCTCCAATCTGACATAGACCAACATGAACGGCGCCGATTCAACCAACGGCGCTGATTCAACCAACGGCGCCGATTCAACCAACATGAACGGCGCCGATTCAACCGTAACGAAGAAAGGAACGAAGAAAGGCGGAAAGAGGGGACCAAAAGCAGGTTCAACGAATGCTACTGGGAAAAAGAACAGAGGCGACTGGGCTCAGGCATGCCACTCCTTCCGTACACAGTTCAAGAACATGCAAGCCAAAGCCTTCCTGCAATCGTCCGCTTCTGGGCCGAAGTTCTCTGGGACACAGTCGGAACGGCAGAGCTTCAGTCAGTACCTGAAGCAATACGACAACAAGACTTTAGTCCCAACCGACACATCCAAGCGCTATGCCCCACCAAAGTATCCAGAGGTTGAGAAGAAGCTGGTTGCCTACATGGATCTGCGTGCGAAGAAAGTTGGGACCGACAAATGCGGTTTGTCTTGGATCACCCTGAAAACGAAGGCACTTCAATTTGCCAAGCAGCTCGGTGTACCAGAAAAGGAGTTCAATGCTTCCGATGGATGGATTTGCAAGTCCTTCAACGAAATGGTAGAGTTGGAATCAATCTGCAGAGAGGCGGCGACATGGATGATGAAGCGAAGGCGGCAATCATGAAGGAGTGGAGGGAGAATGAGTTCTATCCTCTCATTGACAAATACGATGTCCTGCCAGTCGCATCTACAATGCCGACCGAACTGGTTTGTACTACCAGAACTCCCCAAATCGTATCTACGTTGAAAAGACAAAGCTAAAGACTTTGCGGGGCAAAGCAGATGAAGGACAAGACGAGAGTCAACTATGATTTGTACGTCTGCGGATGGAAAGAAAGTTCCCCTCAGCATAGTTGGTAAGGCTGCCAACCCGAAGTGTTTCTCGCTTCGGGAGAACAAAAACCCCCATGGCCTATACAACCAAAGGAAACTTGGTTTACAAAGGAAGTGACATTGTGTGGATTCAGATGTGCATTCGTCCATGTGAAACGTTGGGCAATGCCGATTGTATCCTCCTGTTGGACAACTGCAGTGCTCAAGCTTGTGCGAAGCAGCGACTCAAAACAAAGAAAGGATGCCGTGGCTTGGCCGTTGGAGGTGTTGCTATGTAATACTGCAGCTTATTGGAGTAATTTGGTTTTAGATTAAGCTGAAAAGCAAAAGTGAGGATTTCTGGTGGGCATAGCAATTCTTGTGATTGATTGGATATAAGGACCCCGTAACACTTTAGACCTAAAACTCCTTGGTTCTTGCATGATGAATTTACATGCGAACCGGACTAGATGATAATACAGAGTCATAGTAAAAAGTGTCAGGTATGTTTCCTCCAACAACTCCTGCACGGTGCCCTAATTGGCTACCGTGGAACGAATAAATAAATTAGCCAATCAAACAAGGGTGGATGCCCATGATGAAAGCCCTGTGCTCGTGTGAAGGGCTTGCCCTAAGGGCTTCGTGAAAAATCTCCACGCATTCTCCAAGGTTGGCATTACACAACTCTAAGGTTGCCTTTTCCAATCTGGTCATGAAAAAAAAAACAATGTTGATAGCCCAGTTCTTTCCTGAGCTGCCTTTGCCATTCTCGCAAGAATGATGTGCTTTTGTTGTCCTGAATGAGGATGTTGTCCTTGACAAACGATCCCTGCTCTTCAAGAAACAATTTGGCCCATACATTGGAGACATGACTGTCGTCTGCACCAATCATCTGCTTCAGTGCTGCTTCTTGTAGTTGAGCTTCTGTTTCGCGATACAGAAAGCACCGCTCCTCTTCCAAAGGACATGACTCCTCTGTATGGGAACGGTAATCAGGATGGACTGCAAATGATGCGTCCACCCACCAAGTGATGATGCGTATGTCATCAATGTGTAGGATAAGCTTGTCCTGCGCCGTCTGATCCAAAAACTTGAGGCCTTGGACCAACTTGTCCCAATCATCAGATGTTGGGCTCTGACACGAGTGCATAACACAGTAGTGAGAGTCTGCAAATCTGGTCGAGCACGCTTGACAGGAACAACAGCTTGGCTGCAAAGGTATGATAGGTTTCCCTGTTCTGTCATTCAGGATGGTGCCATCACAAGAGCTGAATAGGTCAGCAGGAGCTGCACTGGACACCTTTCTCATGCCCCAAAGTCCACTGGAAACTCTGAGACCATCTTCTTGACGTAATCTATCATATCGATGATCACCTTTCCTGGGTCTGAGAAGTCCACTGTCATCCCAAGTAGTCATGCTTGGGACCACGGGTTGCCTTCACGGCTCCGTAGGTACCGTACTTGTCATTAAACCACTCCAGGGTTCGATTGTTTACAGTTTCATCCGGTGGCTCGACATAAGGTCGTCCACATGGAAGCGTATCGTCTGCTGATATCCTTCATATCATCCTGTTGGCAACACACGGATCATACTGGTTGAATACGAACCGATTCCCTCCAGTCGCTCCTGAAGAGCTTGTACCAGAGCAATGCTGCCAAAACAATTCCGTAGATGGCTCTTTCCACAAGACATAGAGGACTGGTCGTCCCTTCTTGTATGTCAGGAAAGAGCATATGTGTCAGGGTCAATTTCAACAAGTAAGTCTGCAAGGGTTCCCTCAATGATCATGAGGACCCTGTCTTCACCTTGTTTGACTTCTGGCATTGGGGTTTGGATGAACGCATTGGGAACATCCAGGGACATCACATCCCTATCTTCAGATGCATCGACACACATGGATAACATCAAACCCTCAAGTGAGACTGTTGGACTTCTGGCATCTTCTTTCTGATGGTACACCCTTGTAGGTTTCCCATTGTAGACTGCACGGGCCTTGACGGTGCCATCCCTTTTCTCACTCACAAACATGAGTGCCATTTGTGCTTTTTTCAATTCAGAATCACTGCATTTGTTTTGGGTCGACTGGACTGAAACACACTCTGCTGTGTAGCTGGTCCATTCTCTTTGAGCGCCGCCTTTCTGGCTTTGTTGCCCCACACTTTCAGACCCTTGGGTAGAAGATGTTGTTGGGCGTGGCTGCTCTCATCCTTGACTTCTGCTGTGGCACTCCTGTGATTACAGGAGTCCATGAACAAAGCTAGATGTTTTGCTTGTCTCTGTCTCATACAGTAGTGGTTTCTTCGCTTCGTCATCTTGGATGAAGGTGACTCCTTTCTTTGCTTCAGCTGTGGCGATCCGAGCTGAGCGTCGAATTCCAACTCGAGGAAGCTTGGAAGCCTTGGCTGGTCCAGCGAGGTTTCCATCATTGGTATCCACTGCTGGTGCC
This sequence comes from Seminavis robusta, assembly GCA_903772945.1. Lineage (NCBI taxonomy): Eukaryota > Bacillariophyta > Bacillariophyceae > Naviculales > Naviculaceae > Seminavis > Seminavis robusta. The sequence continues at coordinate 104,616 of CAICTM010000079.1, read as the reverse complement.
GTCTCTTCAACTGTAGGGTTGTCTGGACTGTGCTTGTTGGGATTCCTTGGAATCCCTCTTCTCCTTCTTCATCGGAGTCAATGTCTTTGGCATACTGTTTGATGCCCTTGGTACTAGCCCTGGGGCGTTCCCATCCCAGAATCTTCATCTGATTCCGTGGGATTCCACTGAATCTTGTCCGAAGAGTCTCCATAGACTTGGAGGTAGCTCTCATTTCATTGACACCATCCACTCCTGCAGGCAAACCTACAGGTAAAAATTCCACAAAGTCACGGTTGTGAAAGATTAGTGGTTCTTACCCTCACCGTATGCCTTCTTTTCGACAGATCAATGACTGAGCGAGGCATCGGCAGGATGCGGACATGCTGTCGCGTGATCACCTCAAAGTGACGAGGTCCATCACACTGTGTCCACCTTGGTGGTTGTCCATCAATGGACGGAGATAGATGCAATCCAATCGCCGGGGCTCCATGGAATTGAGCTTGTCTGGTTCGTTGGAAGCGAGACAATAGCTCCCAAAGGTGTACTGAATATCTTTGTAGCTTGTGGTCCGACCCTCCAGGATCTGCCTGGGAGGATACACTTTAGAGATTCCATCAAGCGCGGGGAAGAGGTTGAGTTTACAATTAACATCGTACACCAATTCCACAATCATCACCTTTGGCATCACCATGAACGGGGTTGAATGCCAGGCTGCGCGATGCGCTCCTTCAAGGTCGGATATTCGCTCGGCGGGACACTGTGAGTCTGAGCGCTCCATGGTTGAGCTGAGCTCCATGTCGTTCTTGACAGGATCCATCAGCTCTTGAACTCCAGGTCGCACTGTATTTCTTGGATCTTGAAATCATTTTTCCGTACCGATCAAAATTCTTGTCAATGGCGGCATAGAATGATTTTCCTTTCCTGTTGGTCAGGTGGGCTGATTCGCGGTGTCGGATTTGCAAGTCAGTGAATGCTAGAAAGGCAATCTCACAGACATAAAACACATCCATGATCCGGTCAGGAACCTGTGTGGTGCCACCAGCTCATCCGGTACAGTATGAATACTGTCGTCACTGGTGGCGGGCGTCTGGGTGTAGTAGAGCCCTTGGCCTGCCATGTCGCTCCCGAAAAATTAATTCGCGCGATCGATGTCCTCCAGCTTGACGGGAACAGTCGCGAATTTGACCAGTCCTGATCATGTTGCGGTATGCCCTCACAAAGATGGGCGCTGGAGGTTGTGGTACAGATTTCTTGCGAGAAATGCACCCTTGTGCTTGCTTCTTGGTAAAGCCCTCGAGGTTGCCCTCCACCGTCTGGACCAAATGCTGGAACTCGGTGAAAACTGGTTGAGTGGGGGCCATGTGATCCAGCAGTCTTGCTCAATCAACCCCATACAGACCTTTGGCGGTCCGTCATACCTGGTATGGATCCCAGTTGGGCGGTAGTGGTAGATGGCGTCGTCGACTCTTGATTCCATGAGGACATAGGATCAATCCTGTGCCATGACGCAGTCATCCACAAACCAAAGAGACAAAAGCGTTGTGATTGGCGATGCCTCCTGGATTGGAATAACCATTGCCTTAAGGTGTGTCACCTTCTTTGGTAAGCTTTGTGCTTCCAACATTGGTGCCATCTCGATTGGTCTGGGAGATAGCCGCTTGCGAACAATCATGTCCTGGTTCTTGACAGTTCGGATTGAACGTCCACTGTCGAGATACACTGTGTTGGCTCCATCAGAAATGAGGTTCTTGACCGAACCTCCTGCAAGATTTGGCTCTTGCACTCCTGTTGGAGTTCGGCCATCTGCCACTCCTGGGAACTCAACAGCAACTTGATGGTGCTGTTCTTCGACTGAGAGTGAGTCTTGGTCTTGGAAATCTTCATAACAGTTGCCTCGCTGATTCTCCCGTTGACGCCGGCTGGGTCCACGGTACAAGCAACGAAATTCATTCTCTGTATCCGAGCTGTAGTCGGAACAGCAGCTCTGATCATCGTCTTGACCACTCCGAGAGATGACTCCTTCGAATGGATCTGTGTTGAAGACGGTGTCAGGGTGGGCAGAACGACTGACAATTATATTATGTGTATCATTGTACCTCTGGAGGATGAGGTCGGATCCGATGCTCACACCGTCAGGACCTCCCTCAGCAAGCTGATCATGGCCGTAGCCGGAGTGATAGCTTTCTTCGGATGATGTCTCATCATGCCTCCACTCTTCTGCATAAAGTGGGATGCCTCCAAGGAAATCGGTAGCGAATGCTACCCCAGTCAATGGAAGCTTCCAGCTCACTGTCGGTGGTTGAATCATCTCTGCCCATCAGGGGCGGGACTCCATCGACTTGATGGTGCTGAAAATGGAACTGTAGTGACCCTGCCGCGCTGGCCTGGAGGCTTGGCTTGACATGGGGAACTGTTGAAAGTTCGACTGGCTCGTAGGAGGTGGAGGGACTCCACTGAATCCACTCCTGCTCGAAGAGTCTCCAGCTGGAGCTGGAGCTGGCGCCGTTACCACTGTGGTAGGCACTCCTTGGAGCAGCTGCATCTGATGTTGATGGTACTGCGGCATGAAGGATTTCTTCATGCCATTGAATTTGTTGATTGCCCACTCGGGCTTGGGAATCTTGGCCTTCACCTTGCACTGTGGAAGTTTGTGATCTGGGCTTCCCACAACAGTAGCAGGCTTCGCCTGGCTGGGACTGCTGATAGAAGACAGCAGCTGGGAGCCCTTCCTTCATCTTCTTGGGATCAAAAGGAGGTGGCTTGGGATTGGAATATGGCTTCCGGTCCTTGGCCTTCCTTTGGTCCAGCCATTCCTTGCTGGGTTTGAATCTGTCATTGGACAGCGTCTCTCTTAGATGATCAAGGGTATCAGGGAATAGGGGGGGGGGGTGGATGGTACCGTCATCGGCATAGGCCTGCCTCAACAGTCTTCTGGTAATCTCCATTTCTTCCTTCTTTTAGTCCATGGTAGGCCACGTGTGCTTTCAACCTAGCCCTTTCCGTTACTAGTATCTTTTCTTGTGCGTCGTGATCTGGTGCGGCATTGTATTCAGCAAAACCGATAGTCCTGACATCAATGACCTCTGTTCCGACCAGGTAATACACTTGATCAACGTCGCTGTAGACCTTTTCTCAAGTAGAATTCAACTCTGTCATGGTCTCATTGCTTTGGGAACAAGCCAAGTTGGATGGTCTTGATGTATTGAAGCAATGGGAACTCTTTGTTTGAGCCTTGCATCACTATCAATCTGATCCTCTTGAGCACCTCAATGGGATCCAACTTGACTGCATCCTCGTAGTCTCCTAGACCGCGAAGCTTGGACTTCATGGCGTCGGTACAGTATGTCACCTGGATGGTGTTTGCACCTGTCTTGAGAATGTTCTCATAGGGTCGAGTCGACTTGTCATAGATGGATTGCTTTGCCTTGTACTCGCTAAGTTCCAAAGCATCGTACTCTTGGGCTTTGGGATCAGAAAGTGATGTCTGGAGTGTTGGCTTGGTCGGCTGGGTAGGTGCCTGACTTGTCATGGTCTCAATGGCCATTGAAGCCAGTGGCACATCATTCCACTCAGGCTTGATCCTTAGTTCCTGGACAATGTGTGTCCGGGTCTCCTCAAAAGGATAATACCTGGTTCAGCCTGTCCATTTGGTTTGAAGAGGAACTGACGCTTGGGACTCTTGTTCTGGTTCCTGTAGCTGTTGCCTCTTCCTTGATGGCTTTTTCCTGAGGAATTGAACCCCTACCCCCCCAAGAAGGGTATCTTCCTCCACCACGACCAACTCTTCCTTGAAATCTCATGGTCTTGTTGGTGTGGTAATGCACTCTTGTGCTTCCTTGTTCCTTGGAACTAGCTTGTGCTCTTGTGTGGATACTCCTGCAGGAAGGATCTCACAGACGGGCACTAACCTTGTTAAAGTGCCTTAAAAGCTTCCTTGTTGGCTGGATAGCCATCTTTTTGGTCACTCTTGGGTGCACCTTGGTGTGGCTGGATAGCCTCTGTTGGATTCCACAGCTCACGTAATTCCAGAGGAACTCGTGGTTTTTGTTCTTGTGTGGAGCCTTGGGTAGTAGCGAACTTCCTCTGTCGGTCTCCTGTCTCTGCTTTCTTTCTGCAGGACCTTGTATTGATGTTGGATGAGTGCACTGAGTGAGTTACAGTGTCTGGAACAGCTATCGTGTGGAGATTCAAAGCTCCGAGTTGTTACCGGGGATCTTGTGTTTCACGTCACAATAGCAGGGAATACTCGAATCAACCGATCTGACTCAAAATCGGGAGTTAGACGCTTCCAAGAGTAGCCACAGTTCTGTCGTTGTGTTGCGCAACTTCCTCTCTATTGGTTTGATGCCTTGCAACGTCCACAACAGTCGATAGGTAGATCGTCAACTGTTGGCTTTCGCTCGCCGTGATGTGACGTATCGAACCCCTGATTTCTCGCGGATGACGATATCTCACTGGATAAGAGCCCGTTCGCGATGCGTCAGCTGGAAACCTTTTCATTTTCTTCGCTTGATCTGTACGTGTACGTTGTTGCTTCCAAGTGTCCGGCCGGAAACTGTTAGACGATGTTCCGTACTCGTACCTGTGACTGAAAATGGGATTTTCTTCCCGCGCACCTCTTTCGTGTTAGAGGCTTTCGATGCTCTGATATTGTAGCTAAGAAGCCTGATTCTGTGCACCTCTCTCTGTTGCCAGGTGTTAACTCATCAATTTGCTCAAGTACACTATTAACTATCATTTTTTATCTTGATATGGTTTACCTTGATATCGATCTCGAGATCGGTAGTAGTAACTCGAGATGGGCTTTTGCTTCATGTTTGTTTCTAGTAATACTGCAGCTTATTGGGGAGTAATTTGGTTTTAGATTAAGCTGAAAAGCAAAAGTGAGGATTTTCTGGTGGTGCATAGCAATTCTTGTGATTGAATTGGATATAAGGACCCCGTAACACTTTAGACTAAAACTCCTTGGTTCCTTGCATGATGATTTACATGCGAACCGGACTAGATGATTAATCACGAGTCAATAGTAAAGAGGTGTACAGGTATGTTTCCCCAACAGGAGGCAAGGCTCATCTTCTTGATGCAATGGACATTTTGAATGAAATTTGGAACAAAGACGGTCGCTATGCAAAGGAAGATGGTATCAGACGATGCTGGAGAAAGGCTGCATCCTTCCCATCGCCATGGAAACAGACATCAATGTTGACATTGGGTCGGCCTTCAATCCCTATGAAGGAAAAGGTATGAGCAAAGCAGGATTCTGATGACTTGTGCAACCTCATGAGTGCTCTCCAAGTTAAAGCCAAAGAAACTGAGGTGGATGTTGCAAGGAATGCAATTGCATTGCAAGGATCCTTTGCGGCTGATTACGATCTCTACTCTGGGGAGATGTGATGCAAATGGCGGAGAATTGGATCGATGTCGAGGATGAGCCCGAAGTCATTAGTGCAACCATCGACAAGAGATTGAAGCGCTGGAAGTCGAAACAACAGAAGAGGAAACTGCTGTTAAACAACAGAAGCGGAACTGGCTGTGATTGATGACGAGGAACCGGAACAAATGGAGGATGATCCCGAACCAGCCGATGTGTTTGCCTCATTTGCGGAAGCTGAAGAAGCACTCAATAAGCTATCCGAAAGTGCCTCTGCTTTGGGTATCAACCAGGCAGCCACTGTGCATCTTGACATGTTTGCTAGGGCATTGAATTTGGCTAGGGCTGCTAGGGCAGGCAAATGTAAACGCGACGGCTCTATCCATTCATACTTTACTAGTGGAACCGGCCCTTGAAAGCCTTATATTTATTCTCTCTAATATATTTATCGAAATCCGCAATCCCCCCCCATAAATAATAGAGCGAGTAGACTGTACATGCAAGTTTAGATGATTTACGGTTTGTCTAATTAATGTAACTGTCAAGAGTCCCAGTGAAATTACTTAGAAGAACTTAGTACCAACTTGGGGTATGGTTTACTGCTGACCGTACATGCACGGACAAATCCCTTTGGACAGTACACTTGTAGTAGGGGTAGAGTTTCTTTTGTTCTTTTGTTCTTTTGGGCTGTTCCACAGAGATCCTGAAGGGCAGAGAGCAAACCACAACAATCGCATCGAAGTTGCGTTCAAACTACATGTACATGTACTACGACTGTACCAGGTCCCACACCACAAATGGACGTTTCAATGGAAACTAAGCCGAAAGCAAACCAGCTACTAGTATGTTTGACAGTGATCGTCTCATATTTTTCATCTTTGCCTCTGAAAATCACACACCCTCCCCTATAAAAAAACGATCATGGATGGCCTCTCTGACAATATTCCTTCTTCGTCCCTCCGTGGTTCTCATACCGGTACACCCTCCCGCTTCCTTTCGGACGACTCTGAGCTATCAGATCTCTTGTCCAAAGACTTGAGTGATATCAAGGACGCTTTGCCCCGAGATTGGGACGATGTCAAGAATATGGATCCAGTCGCTGTGATTTTGCTCTTGTTGATTCTTTGGGTTTTGCTTTGCATCCTTGTGAACATCCTTCGTTGCCTATTCTACTACCTGTTCTGTCGCTGTTGCAACGATCCACGTCGCCGTGGCTACACAGTTGTCAAGGATGAAGCAGTCTGCTGCAATTCCCAAAACCTTCCCCCACCCTTCAACCCTGAATATCAAATTAACCCCAGGAGGTATTCACCGAGCAGGGCTAAATGTTCGTATGCGGGACGAAATCTCCTTTGGGCCGCTTGCTGCTTTGAGTGCTGCTGTCGTGACGATCGAGATCTGAACGTGGCTGGCTATGATTGCTGCGACGTCGGTTGTGGCCTCTGTCTCTTTGAAGTATGCTGTCCTCGGCGACGTGAGCAGCAAGTTATGTACCTTTGAGAGAAACCCAAGTATCTACTGTATTGATGCAATCTCGGCTGCGCCATGCGGCTGGGCATGAAAGAGCTGTTTGAACCTGTGAAGTGAACTCTATTGTCTGTAGTCTAAAAAACGTGTGTAAAATTGCTAGCTGATTACAAACCAGGGGTTCAGAGTAGGGAGTAGGGAAGTTATCTACCGAAGCCAGCGGCAGGCTTAGGCAAAGAAGAAGCGGGATGGCTCTTGTGATCAAGATGGACTAGCAGCTGTTCGGTCAGAACAAGGCTACACTTTGGGAGGTTACTGGACAAATGATGATGGTAATGGTGATACAGGCACACTTCATTATTGGGATTTGATCCTCACACCTTGTGAAGAAATAACTGATGGAGCTGGGACTGGTGACCCCCACTTCAACACCTGGGGTTTGATTTCCATGGTGCATGTGATGTGGTCTTCAGGAGGAACTGGCTTGGTTATCCACCTCGTCTTGTTTCCTCGTCGAAGGGCGCACCAGGAGTTTGTTTTGCCTGCCTACAACGTTTCCTTCCTTTGTGGTCAAAATGGCGCTAATCTTATCGTTAAAAAGTGGCTCTGATGACCAACTAACAAACAAAAACTCAGAAACTTTGTCGCATACAAACAGTACAGTTAACATACATCCTGCACTAATGATCAGCCCTCTTCACAAACGCCCCCTTTCCAAGTCAAGCTTTCGCTCAAGGCCAGACGAAGACAACTGCAAAGGGGTCGCTGAAAACAGACGTTCCCAATGGCCCTCCTGATCCAAGGTATTGAGTCCTTAGCACTTCCAAATCTAAGGACTGGATTGCTCTAGTCACTTCTTCCTCAGATGGAATCGGCGCCTCTTTCGAGAAAACGACGGCCGCATCAAAGTTGACCTGAACCGATCCAATCTGAATGATCTCAATATCTTCGGCATGAATGTGTGCATTAACCGATAACACTCGGAACCCGGCAAGCCTCAATGAGTCGAGGAAGAAGCGATTGACTTGCTGCGTCAAGCCATCTCGATCGTCGATATTTGGGTCTGCACCGGAACGATCGCTTCCTACCGTGAATAGCATTCTCGATTTCACCAACACTGCCTCGCTTCCGGCGAATCGGACACTGTGCGAGTTTCGGAATATGCTGTTTTGAGCATTTAGCGTCCAGACATGTTGTGTGATGTAGTCCACGTAGTTCAGCTGCTCCATGACGAACGAAACTTGCTCGGGTGTCGGTATATTGGGAGAATCTTCAAAGATCAACTCTGCAGTAAAATCTACCCGCAGCATATTCAAATCCTGTCTAGGTGTAGATGCATTCCAGGCGACATTGACAGCTCGAAGGGAAAGGTCCTGATCTTTGTAGTAACTTTTCAAACTGTTTCGGTAGAAAGCAGTTGTGGTGGCCAAAAGTTGGGGGTAATCCTCCCGAGTCGCATTGCCAACTCGTTCCAGGGTCCCATAGAAGATGGAAAAGCCCACTGACACAAGACCCGGCGGAATTTCCAACAAAGCTTCGACTCCCTGGACGTTGACGACGGTACCTTCTTCGTTATACCTCCGAATTTCGTCATTATACTGGAGTCTGAAGTCGTTGGCTTGAGGAGCAAAGGGTACATCCGCTGTCGTTCCAGGAGCACAAACGCATTCTTGCAAGTGTCGCTGTGTTTTGCCGGCGCAATCTTCGCCAGAAGTTTCGGTTGTTCCAACACTCATAAAGCCTTTAATGGCTTCAGCGATTGAACCGTACGAGTAGAATGGCACCATGACCTCTGCATCGTCAGCTCCTTCCATGAGCTTGCGAAATCGAAAGGCATCATCGACAAGACTGAATGTTCCTGTTGGAGATACGGGGCAGCCACGACAGCTACCGGTCACCATGTACACTGAAGGAGCCTCGCTTTGCAAATCTGGAATGTCACTGGAATTGGCAGCATTTCCAACCGACGTGGCTTGCAGGGAACGTTTTTTTCGTCGACGCGAGACCCCGGGGATCAACCGTACTCTCAAAATGGAGCGATAGTATTGGTCACATGACTCAAAAATCAAACTATTGTAGGTGTCCATGAAGCCACCTTCAAGAGTCTTCACTTCAGAACCACCCAACAAGTCTGGTCGGCCGTCAAAGTCCACAAGGACAGTAGAAACAAAAGTCTGTGGTTCTGCGCTACAAACAGCATCCATTTCAATCTCTTTCGTCCGGACAACTGTCTGAAAGCTGGTGATGTAATTTGAACTTCTCAGAGTATTGACTGTGGTTTGCAAGATTTGCGTGAACTCTACCGTGGTTGGTGGTCTGAGAGGTAGGTTATCTGTATTGAGGGGGCACGAACAGGAAGCGTCGGTGTCCCGAAAAATCGTGGTGGGCCCTGCTTGTGCTTGTTGCAACCGTTCAATTTCCGACACCAACAGCGATTGTGACGGGGGCCGAAAGCCCGTTACGTTGAATACCGAGTACGACGACCGGCCAAGGCTGACAACATCAACGGTATTGGTCATGGTATCATCAAACAGAGTAACTTGAGTGGGATTGCAGGTGACACATTTGCCGGTGACATCAAATCTCATTTGTAGCTTGTCTCCAGAGCGCCGAGACTCCTGATGGGTCACACTTGAGAGCGTCCGAAAGAAGGGTAGGTCACAGCTCACCAGATTCATTTCGTTGTAGCTTTCTAGTATTGCGACTTCTAGAGGCAGCTTTTCTGGTTCCTGAAGGTCAAGGACGGCTTGGTTAATTGGTATCACTTCCACCCAAAGCGTGGTCCTGAAATTGCCTTGATTACCAGGAGCAGCACAAGAGGCAGCCACTTGTCGAGCCTGGACCGATGGCAAGACGGTACTCTGCCCCGGAACCCCCGCTTCAAAGAGGTCCTCGACGTGGGAGACTCCCGACAGTGTATTTGCGGCCCGAGCTGCTTCAATCATGGTGTTGAGTTGCAGTCCAAATTCGGATGGCGTGGGTCCTCGGAGGACAATGGCAGTGGTTCCCATGGCACAACCGCAAACACCCGCACCGTTGACCGGAAAAGACGTATCACCGTCATCTCCATCTTGATCTTGATACGAAACGACCTGTGTGGGTTGACCTTGACCTTGTGCTTGCCCCTGACCTTGATCTTGCGGGTTTGTACCGGCTGGCGTCTCATCGTCTGACTTGTCCTTTCCACCCTTGTCGTCTTTACCTAAGCGCCGAGACCTGTTGGATCTTCCCTTGATACGTCGCTTGGATTGCTGTTGTTGTTGTTGTTGTTGTTGTTGCTGTGGTTGTTGGAACTCGGTCAATGATCGTCGTCCTCGTCCCAACATTTCCGCCCTACCAAACAAGGGTCCAATCCCCGAGTCCAATTGATTGGGCAAACATCCGTCACAGGAGCCACTGACATCATATCTCAATCGAATATAATCCAGTCCTTGCGTATAGTAGACATCGCTGACACTGACGGAAGTCAATGTCCGATAGGTAGAATCACAACTCGCGGCATCTGCTTGATTAAAGGCGGAGAGGCTCATTCGTAGCAGTGAATTCAAATCGTCTTCCCCAAAGGGCGTCCCATCACCAATCAGGGTGACATAAAGGGATGTGGAAAAGGCAGTGGGACCGTCGGTACACACCGACGCAAACCGTTGGAGTTCGCGTCGTTGGCTTTTGGGGGATCTCTTGGGATTCTTGGGGTCTTGTCGCAAGCTTCTACGGATCTGATTTTGATGTTCCCTTCGAAGAATGCCTTGGCCGCTCACAGAGCATGGTGCCAGCCACAGGGAGAGCAGTGGAAGGAGGATTGTTGGGGTATATCTCATGGTAGGACTTCTTTTTCTTTCTACCTTGGGTAGCTATTAGTTAACCACAGGATAATACTGTGGAATCGAGTCTGGAAGGAAGAAGGATGACAAGCACGAAGCCTACTGAATGAAGCTGCTGATACCTGAAATAGCTCTTCTAATGTACCCCAATAGTAGTCCAACAATGCAGTGAGAAGAAGCAAAAAGAAATCTGCCTCTCTAAACTGTTGATAAAAGCTCTATCTGCCTTCTGCGGAAGCACCTCTACAGCCAGTATCGTTCGCCTATTACTGCACCTCTATCACTGAAACAAATGACAGTGCTACACTTTTGAAATAAATGCATCGGCATTGAGTGAGTCTGGTTGGAATGGGAGTTGGCAAAGGAGGCAAACCCAGGAGGACGCAGCCTGATCCGGAACGAACTGTCATCTTCATTTTCCCGCCAAAACCGGAGACTTACACGATTCGCCGTCACAACGTGTGATAAACATAATCAGAGCAAGAGATCTTCTAAGTATGACGTAACGGTGGCAAAACGCCTTCTTCAAATACAGTGAGCATTTTGAGTTTCCGGAAGACTGACTTGACGGAGCTGCTGGTTCGGAGTGGTGTGGTGCATGTACATGTATGCTGGTTCGGGGAGAAGGTTCTTCATTTCACAGCGGCGCCGGTCCGAGCGTCCGAGTAGCTGACCAGCCTTTCATTTCCCGTGCGACCCTTCCCTCGCTCTCCTTGAAGTAAATTAAATAGCTACCGCACCGTACCGGTAGTTCACACACACAGTGTAGTTGACGAAACTGGTACAGTGGTACAACTGTGGTACCAAAGGAGAGGTGAGTTACCTTGTGCTAAAGCCTTGACAAAAAGATACGGCATCGTACCGGCATCGAGAGGCCCTTGTTTGGTACCAGTACGAACAGATATCATGACTGTATGGCAGGCCAGGTAGTCTAGCTGCTCTAATTAGTTTTAACTTCAGGTAAACTGAAGTTCCGCTTGGCAGTAACACAGCCCTGCGTTTCCTGAGCACACTTCAGTCACTCTGAAATCGTCTAGCTCGATGCATGCACTAGCTACTTACGGTCCTGTACTTGAGCAGGTCAGCCTGTCCAGTAACCAACCAATTGGTGCCCGCTGAAGATTCTATTGGCTTGTTGGAAACTTCTAAAGAATCAAAGAGTGATGGCTAAAGAGGTTTCGTTGGATTATGAAATTACTTTTGTTGAAAGTACAAAAACCACCAGATAAGTCTGGCCTCTTAGCTCTAGCTAGCTAGCTAGCGGGTCACTGAGGCAATCAGAAATGCGCTTCTGGGGGTTGATGGCCAAATAAAAATACTGGGAGCGAGTGGGGTTGATCGATGGCAGTTGTCATGAGCCGCGTCCTGCATGTCGGCTGGAGAGTACTGCTACACACACACACTGAAGGAAAAGATATTTCTGGCGCGACTGGTTGTGACCGATGGCTAAGGTTGAGGATATTCGCACATGATAGCTTCAACCAAAAAATGGCTTACGTGGTCACCAGAAAGTTGTCAATGTGAGAAAGGTCGACGGCAATTGGACCGAGCGAGGAACATTTGACAGGTGTTGAAAGTGGGAAACAGACACAAGAGCTTCGACGGAGTGCACAACTGCATTGTTCGGGAGGTCTAAAACTCATCAATCATACCATTCAAACGAAAAGATGAAGATGATCAGCCAGCAACGGGCCACACGCCGCCTTTTCTTGGCTGTCATTGCCCTGATTCTGTTGGCTCGGCTTGTCGAGGGATCGACCCAAACAGCCACTGTTGCGATTGAGGCTGGTGGTACTGGAGAAGCTTCTGTCCTCCTGGAAGAATACAGCAGCCATACTGCCTTTCACAGAAGCAATCATATGCCCGTCTCTTTGGAGGGAGTTCATTTGCCGGCACACCATGAACTGGAGGATGGAAGGCTGTTGCATCGGAATGGACATGGTCTTCGATCCTTTACATTTTATGGATTGAGCATGAAGATGTATGTGGCCTCTGTTTACAGCGAGATGCCAATTCGAAATGCCCACGATGCCTTGGCATGCACCAGCTGTCCCTTGGTCTTCAGTTTTACGTTTCTAAGGAGTGTCAGTCAAGCCCGTGTCAAGTTTGCGTGGCAAAAGCAACTGGATTGGAGTGTTTCCCACACGTACGAAGGATATGATAAGGATCGTGCAGCATTCATCAATATGTTTGGGGCAATGGAAGACCAGGGAACAGTCACAGTCAAGTTTGTGGATAATGAAACGTTGGTCTTTGATCAGGGGGTACTCAAGGGAACTATCCCCGGAGAAGATTTTCAACGAGCCTTCTTGAGCATGTGGTTTGGTGAAAAGGCAGTGGACGATGACCTAAAGATGGCATTGCTGGGGAACACTAGCAGCTCGTCGCCACAGCTTGGTGCAGCCACCGCCTAGGTACGGTACGCTCGACGAGGGAAGCCTCGCCCTCAGAAGTACTGCCTGGAGACAACATACCGGTACTTCTGCTATTGCCAAGCATTGTACAAGACATGGCAACATTTCACTGATGACAACAAGTGTCACAAAGTCTAATAAAAATGATAATCGAGTCCATTGCTGCGATCTTTGAGGATAGCAAACTGAATGGCTGTTCTTGCGATTTTTGAGCTTATTTCCCAGTATCGTGTCCTCTTCTAAAGCCTAGATGCGGCGCTGTTGCACTCTGCCGGGTAGCGATGGCAAGAGTCCTTTCTGGGCTTTTCTCCGTCAATCAAATCTCCAGCAATGCACCTCTGACATTGTCCATGGTTCAAGCCAAGCAACAGCTTGCGAGCAGCAGGAAAAGGAACAGGTGATTGCTGAACCTGTGGATGGTTCCAAAAAGTCAACCGCCATGGATTCACTTGGCAGGATTCGATTCATTTGGTCCAGGTCGCAGCAGGACGAGCGAAGACAAACATTCTGATTGACTCAGTCCTTCGACCTCGACAGGTGCCAGTATCGAGAGGGCGCGATTCAAACCAAAAGAAAGTCTATTCATGAACATTTCCTTCTTTATTTTACGCATGTTTTTACTGCCCCTTGACAGGTGGTGATCCAAGGATGCGGCGCATGATGCAGCTGGACCGGAAAAGGCCACAACAGCTCAGATAGATGAGTGATCAAGCCACGAGCATTCTCGGGCAAAATTGTGTATTGTCGTGGTCGGTTTGCATCGCATCGCTGCTGCTGTTTTCAATGCACCACGCCACGCATCTGCGGACCTTCCTTGATGCGAGCATTGGTGAGAGATGACGCCAATTCATCCAGCGTTTGAATCAGACTGTTCATGGCTTCCACCTTTTGTTCCTCCAGGCTCTTTTCTGTATTGGCTGCAACTTGCGCTTTTTGTTGTTGCTGTTGTTTGCCAGTCCCACGTTCTCCCTTTTTCAAGAGGACTCCCGTGACCTGGTCAATCTTTCCATCGAGAGATCCATCCAAGATGAGTCCCACCAACAAGCTCTCTACATCGGCCACTGGAATATCATTGAGTTCCGAGGCAATGGCGGCCAAGGAGATGCGAGTGTAGGGTCGAATGACACGACGCAATACTTGTGTCCGAATGGTCCGCAACAAATCCTCCACGTGCTCTCGTACAAACTCATCTTCCATGATGCGTCCTTGATTCTGTCGCAAAATGCGTTCACTGTAAATACCAAACACAAAACAAACAAGTCCATGAGACACAATGACGAAAAACCTAGTGTCATCATCCATCATCACAAACAAACTTAATAACTCACAAAGTCTGAATTTCATTGGCATGAAATGCCTGTACCAAGTTGGTCATGGCAACAATTTCGGGATCATCTCGGTACGGCCGTGCTTCTTGGGAATCAAATGGATTAATGGAGCTTGCGTGTAGCATACTGGCCAATACGAGATACTTGAGACATCGCAATCGACTGGGATCGCCGGCTTCGTCGTAGCTTTTGAATGCCTGAAAGAACGTCTTGCCCGCCGCTTCGTACTCGCGTGCCGCCATGTGCATTTTGCCTCCCAATTCTTGAATCATGGCGAGTGTTCGCGGATGCGGAATACCGCCTCGAACCGCCATGGCTTTGTTGAATACTTCTCGTAATTTTTTATTGTCTTTTTGACGTGAATAGAGCTGAATTTGGAGGGCATAGATTTCCATGGATTGTGTGGACGTTCCACTGCCACAGTCTTTGCGAATGGACATGAGATCCTTGAGGACATGTTGGAGTTTGGGTGTCTCGTTCATTTCGTACAAGAGCTGTCCATATTTGAGATTTGTTTTGAACCAGAGTCGTTCATTGGGACACGCACCCGACTGGGGATGAAAGACTTTGAGGGTCGCGTCATACACGGCCAATGCCATTTTCTGTGGATTGGTGTCATTATTTTCCGACGCCGACGACGAGGATTGTTGCTGTTGTTGTTGTTGTTGTTGTTGGGATCCTTGTCCTTGATACAAGGAAGAGACTCGATCGAGCATGCCATTGATTCCCTTTTCTACGGCACTGGGACTGACATCTCCTTCGGCAATGCACTCGAGGAGTCGGTCGTACTGTTTCATCATTTGCTCATGTTTTCCGCCGCGGAGATGCAATTTGACCAACTGCTTGATGGCCTTGTAGGACCAATTGCCGTATTTCTTGTTGGAATTGTTCTTTTGCAATTCTTCCTGCTCCTGCACAATCACTTGCTCAAACGAGTCGGCTGCTTCGTCCACGTTGGTTTCGCGCAGACCCTTGCTGTTGTAATACGCATTCTCCAGGGCCACTTCCGCATCGTCTGCTTCTTCTTCGTCGTCCGTGTACTCAAACTGATCATCTTGCATTTCCTCATCGTCATCGTCGTATTCGTATCTAAGATTTGGTGAACAACAACAAGCGTGAGGAGTGCGGTACGACTGGCTGGGTGGATAGACTTGACTCATGTACAACACCGAGACCACACAATCAGATCTCTGCACTCACTCGTAATCCTCTTCGTCCGACATCTTGCTTTCCTGTTCTCTTTCTTGCAACTAGCTAGCTAAGCAATCTAAACAAGTTGAGTCTATCTCTTGACGTGCTTTTGTGCTTTGTTTCGCGTTGGTTTGTGTTGTGGCTGTTGTGCCGCGACGACGAGGCAAAGGATTGTTTGGGCCGCAAAGATCCATCTTTGATTTAAGGACGCACAGAAGCCCAAAAACCCTTTTGAGAGAGCACAGCTCCAAAATATTATGTTTTCACGGAACTGCCCTAATTGGCCAAAATACGTCACACGGGACTAATGTTCCGAAAGCGAGAACCACGACTCGTCATCCACGGTCGAAATTTCTGTTTGACATTTTCTTTGACTTGAGAAGCACTTCATCCATCATCAACCACTTTCGCTTCATCAGTGAGTGAGGTCTGATGTTTCTTTGATGTAGGGTGTGACACTTTTTTACCTTGCTTTGTTTGGGCATCGCATCACATCAAATCAAGCAAAGAGACCACGAGAAGAGTCGAATCCGTCAGAATTGGGATCCTTGGCATCATTCCAGACATAGTATCTATCTTTGGTGGTTGTTTTGCTTTGCGGAAGTTGCGATCGTGCTTGGTTTCATAGTTTTCTTGTGAAGGAAGAAAGCAAGAATTCCTTCCATTTCTGGTTTCTTGCATTCAAGTTTCATTCTGTACCAAGCAAGAAAGATCGCATACAGTACATGACAATGGCGACCAGCATGAAATGCTTGTTGGGAGGGCGTCGAGTAGGAAGTTCCTACCGTCGCCTTGCAAACGTGTCCATGGAACGACGATTCTTCGCGACAGCATCTTCTTCTGCTCACAATTCCGCAACAACAACAACAACAGCAGGACAACGTCCCTTGTCCACCATGCCCCAGCTACAGGAACGCTTCGCGCCCAAGCGAAGTGTGTTCTTGGATAGTACAGACGAAAACAATGACACACTACTGCGATCGTCATCATCCTATGTCATGCAGTCCCTTCAATTCAAGTATCCCAAGCAGGAAAGGAAGAAGAACAAGATGCAAGAGAAACAGCTCTCGTTGGGTGACTTTATCGAGCTGGTACCACAAGCTGTTCGGCTTCGTCAGGCATTGCTTACTTATGGAGCGCATGACATGATGATGCAATCGCGAGAGGATCCCGTCATGGCGCTCTTTCGGTAAGCTTTGTGCTTGATTGCTTTCTTCCTTGCTGTGTATGCGGTATTCAAGAATTGTTTCCCACAAGGCAACAGATGTCTTACCATTCTCTCTGCTCCACCCTATTTGCATCCTGTTTTCTCTTTGTCGTGCAAAACAGGAATCTCAACCTACAACCACACGATTGGGCCCCCTATGCTCACACAGACGCATCAAAAGCCTACACACGAAACCTGATTACCACCGACGATGAGACTTTTACCTTGATGCTGCTCTGTTGGAATCCAGCACAAGAATCCAAGATCCACGACCATCCTTGTGATGGATGTTGGCTCTCGGTGCTCCAGGGACAAGTCCAAGAGTGTCGCTACGAGTACCCCGACGACGACGACGCTGGCTTGAAGTGCATTGCCGATGAAACCTTTTCGCAAGGACAAGTGGCTTTCATCAATGATTCCATTGGATTGCACAAGGTGGGGAATCCTTCCAAGGACGTTCTGGCCGTGTCGTTGCATCTGTATGCTCCGCCCTTTGGAGAATGCAAGGTTTGGGTTCCAGACGAGGATGATCCTGCGGGCAATGTCACTCCCACCGCGTCCGACTGTGCTACATACCATTCCGAATATGGGCAAGTGCTGTAGAGACGGCGTCTACTAGTAAAGGAACAAGAGAAGGATCAGCGCATGGAAGCTCCATGCATGCAATCCAATAAAGCGAGGAACAAAACCGGATGCATTACACAACTGTTTGAATGATTGCTTCCCATCGAAAGCATCTTCTGTTTTCTAAACAAGGAAAGTGCAAGACAGCAAGAGAAACACACCTTGCACTCCTGCGTCGATTACTTACTTACTTACTTACTTGCATACCATCATCAAACATGCCCTGGGTTTAGGACGAGGCCACCGAATCTGGCCACTTTCATACATGTCGATGCATACACAGCTCCAATGAGAGACTAAGATAGCAAGTAAACTCTCTTATATAGAAGGATTGGTAGCTTTAGACCCAGTCATCATGATCTAGTCGCTTGGTGGCTTCACCGTTTCAATCATCGAGGGCCCGGAGTACTGCTGTCACCTTTGGCTGCGACAATATCCAGGTAGAGAACTTTGATGGCTCCTTCCTTGTGCATTCGGCTGCCTCAAGCAAGTAAATGAGAGGCCATTAGTTTTGTGCAGTACTCATTCCACGGATAGCTGATTGCAGATGGCCGGTCATGCTGTGCAGCTCGGGTGCAAGAGATTGTCAAGCAAGCGGATGCGTTCATACACGTCCAGGAATGGCTCGAGGTTTCGGTTGCGACGTTGCATGGTGGGAGAATGGTAAACGTGAGAGGAACCAAGCACCACTGGGGTGCAACACATTTCTTCATTCAGCAGTGGATGCACCGAACTTCATGGCTGATGAGGCTACAACCACCGTCTCTTCTACAGCACAATTTTTCGGAAGAGGGGCTACTAATGCAAATAATAGATTAGCAAGAAAAGACTACAAACTTAGATGAAAGATTCCCACGGCAAGATGGTTGCCATTCCTAATAAACAGCTCCACTCCGCATCAGTGCCACAAAGTCATCATAGTAGATCTTTCCCTTTCCTGTGGGATCTGCTTCTGCAATGACAGAGTCCAATTCCTTGGATGAACAGAGTGCAAAAGCTGGGAGGAGCTGCAAATCACTGCGACTAATAAAGCCGTTTTGACACTTGTCAAAGCGATCAAAGGCACGCTGGAGCCGATCATCAGTGAGCAAGTCTCTTTCGTTGATTGTGGCCAAAGCAAATTCACTGTAGGACAAGCTATTGTCGCCATTGGTGTCAATCCTGGCAAAGATTTCATCGACTTGTTGCTCTGTGTGGGCTTTACCAAACAGCAGCTGCAATGCAGCTCGGACTTCCGTTTTTCGTAGCTTGCCATCATGGCTTAGGTCCAGTTGTTGGAACGCTTGCTGAACAACGGCATGCTCCTCCTTGGTCAACATGAAGGCGGCAATAATGGCCAACACAGCTTGCTTGAAATGACTTTTAGGCTTTTGCTGCACGAGTCTTCCAAGATGCACGACACGGTTGACATCCGCCATGGGGTCCTGATTGGCGCTGGCCGAGGGTGGCCCGTAGCACGCAGGGCCAGAAGATTCGCTGGGCACACGGAACCAATTGTGGCGCAATGCTTTTTCAGCACTTGGACGGTGCTTGCCTTTGGGTTGCAAGAGCAATGAAATCAAGTCCTTTGCATCATCCGAGACTTTCCTGGAATGAGGAAAGTGAAGTTTCGTTGCCTTGTTCATTCGCCGGATGATATCTCCCTCTATCTTTTTGATGCTTGGTGGGAACCTTTCTTCACCATCCTCATCGTGATGAGTCTTCACAAAAGGCAACCTGTTGTAGAGTAGCTGATACATGATGACTCCACAAGACCACAAATCCGCTTTGAAATCTTGCTGAGGCTTGGTGCCGTGAACTTCTGGTGCTTGATACACAACATCTTGTCCATTTCCCCCACCTCGACGTTCTGAGACTTTGTCGTGTGCATGTTCTAGACGCACCGCCGCATCAAAGTCGATGAGTTTAATCTTGGTAAAATCATGCTCTTGATCCAACATGATATTGCATGGTCGAATGTCACAATGAACCACCTTGGCAGTCAGTTGCAGATAGTTGAGGCAGCACAAGAGTTGCCACATGACTTCCTTGGCCAGGTTCTCATCCAATGGTTCATTGCGCTCTTCCAGCTCCTGCTCCAGAGAATTCCCATGACACCGCTCCATGACAATCATGTGATGATTGTTCTGCCGGTACATGCGATAGACCTGTGGCACCAAGGGTGTGTCCAGTTTTCGCATGATTTCAAATTCATGGCATAATATGTTGTTGCGGTGCTGATCATCATTACTGGAAGTAGACATTTCTGCTGTTCGATTCAAGTCTTCCTCCTCCGTGTCTTCATCGTCATGTCCTTCCAAGACCACCTTGACGACCCGACTGGCGCCACTGGCCATTAGTGTACACTCATGGATGCGACAATAGTCTCCCCGGTACAGAACTTCTCCATACTGGTACTTTTGGGTAAATTCATCATTGGTCTGGCACAAAAAGTCTTCTATGCCTCGCAGTATCGTGCGTTTGCTACTGCGGGGTTTTCCATGCTTGTTCTTCTTGCGTTCCTTTTTCGACGTCTTTTTCTTGTTCGTCTTCTTGGTGGATTCTCTGGAATGATGATGGTGACGACTGTGATGGTGGTGATGGTGGTGATGATCATGATGTTTGTCCTTGTTGTTTTCCTTGCCCACCACTTCCGTACCAACGGACTGTCGTGTTGTTCGATCCTTGTTCTTCGTTGTGAGTTCCGTCGTTGGCGTTTGGAAGCAATCCTTAGTTGTACCGGTATGTCGATGTTCCTGCTGCCCATGCTGCTGATGATGATGAGGATGCTCCTGTTTGGGACCGTGGAGAATTTTCTCGTAGCGGGATTGTGTGGGATGTTTCTTTTGGTGTTGTCTCTTCTTTCGATCCTCCTTTTCCTTGAGATGATAAGGATCGTCTCCAAAGATTTCCTTGACCTTGTCCAGCTCCCCGTCTTGCAGCGTCGCGCGTCGTTTCATCCCGAGCTGGAACCGACGAAACGCGGAGGACACTTCTGGCGCAGAAGCTCTACTAGTAGATGCCATGGTGAGACTAAATGTTGCAATACAATACTAACGATCGAGCGGGGGAAGCAAATGGGATGATGGGATGATGTTTCGCATGAAATACTGCGGTGGAACAAATTAATTGGAAGTTGGAAGGCGATGCCCCAGGAGGGGCTCCGGTGACGTCAGGTTCGGCGATTATAGCTGGAATACGAGTCCCGTAAACGGATAGACAATCTTTAACCCGCGCTCTAACCCGCAAAAACCCGTGCTTGTGTTGGTCCAACCCGCAATAACCCGCACCCTCTCGCGTTTACCCGTGATTCGTTACTCACAAACTAGTCACAAACCCACCTTCACCCGCACAGACCCGCACAAACCCACGAAGACCCATTGCAGACTCGCATTAACCCGCATGCGGGTTGAATCAACGGGTTTTCGCGGGTAGATGATGGCATTGCTTTCAGTTTTTTGGGGGTACCGAGTGTGACGTAAGCGGAGGCCCTCCAGGGGTAGAGGGTAATCCCGGCTCGAAACTACGGGGAGTGTGCGTCCAGTACGATTACGTTCTATTCGTGACTATATACGATCCCGTCACGATGGATTCGAAGAATCAGCCTCCACAAAAGTACGACCATGACGAAAATGACGGCTGGATGCCACTACAAACCTGCCTCTACTACTCATTACCATCTAATAGTTCACCTGGAAGGGCTTCTCGCCACACTCAATGGCAGACTGCACGCAGACAGCCACAGCATCGGCGCAGACCTTGTGCTTCGAAAGGGGGTGGCGGAAGGTATGGCTCATCACTCCGAAGCTCGTAATCTTCCTGTTGACTGTCTCGTGACGGGCACGGGCAATTGCTTTGGCAACCTTATCAGACTCTGAAAGGTAGTCCTTGGGCATTCGGATATGGAAGGGATATCCGGTGTAGTGCCCATCTGCTTCAACCATCTCCTCACGATCGTCGTCCAAACAGTGAATGAGTTTGTTGGTGAAGATCTTCTTGTCTGACCATTGTCCACAAGGAAAGGGGCCTCTAAACCACACAATATCACCAGTCTGAATGCACACAGCAACCTCATACTTCACACCTGGGCCCCTGTGCTTCTGGGAGTACCATCTTAGGTCACAAGTAATCTGATGGCCGCTTTTGTCTCTTTTGTTTCGACGCCTATTCTTTGATTTGCTGGATTGAGCAGCAGTCAATTGCTCATGGATCTTCAAGTCAAAGCAGTCCACAGTCGTCAGGCAAGTCCTGCCCTTGTCATTGCGAAACCGGTTCCTCCATGCAATCTGGCTTATGTGAGAATCGAAAACAAAGATATCACTCGACAACAAACAACTCACCACGTCAGGCTTAGCAGCTGCAATCAAGGGAAGAATGTACCAAACCCACTTGCGATAGGTCTTCCTAGTGACACCGGTGAGACCACCCAACACCGGCTCAGTTCCATAAACTTTGATAAAGAGGAGAGCCCACAGAAGGCGCTCAACAGTTACGTTGGGATCTTGGTCAAAGCCACAAAGCCACCACAGGAAAAGGATGACATTAGGAGAGACTCCAAAGAACATCTTCCACTCGTCAATGGAGGAGGCTCTGCCCCTGATAAGGGATCCATGGAAAAGAATGGCGTGTCGAGAAGGAGCCATGCTGAAGGGCTTGTTCTTCCAAAAGAATGAGACTAACCTCTAGCTAGCTGATGAATTTCAACGGCCACGAGCCAATCTTTCTAACTTAGGTTTACCAGCAAAGGTTTTTGTGCAAAGAAAGCTGCTCCATGAGCAGTTCCGTGCTAGCTGCTGTAGCAAGTGGTTGTGTATCGTAGCAGCAGTGGAAGTAGACGAGAGGGCACTAGAGGGACGTAGCATTGAACCTAGCATTGGCGTTATCTAGCATTGACATTGACCGAAGCAGCAGCCGTACTAGTTAGCTGGTCGCTAGTCACATTAGAAGTACGACGTAGTTAACAAACAACAAGCGATGCTATATTTATATTGAGCTACCTATCAACTAGTTACCGGCAACAGACGATTTCAACTTGGTCTCAAACTCTTCATCAGCAACCGCAATGATCTTCTTGGCCGTGGCTTTGGAATTCACACAGAAAATAATATCTTCCAACACGGCAGAGACCGCTTCCTTCTTTCCAGCCCAAGCTCCAATACCCAAGATAGCTTGACGGGCAAGGTGTTTATCCTTCTGGTTGCCACGGTAGAGTCCACCACTGATTTGGGGAAAGACAATCTTGGGGGCACCTGCTTCGGCAGCAAGAATGCATGATTTGGTGTAGACATGACGAAGCTTTCGATCGTACTCAGCTTGCTTGGATTCATTCTGTTTGGTGACGTCCGTGTAGTCTGGACCAACAGCAATAATGACGTAATCAGTGCCGAGAGTGCCAAACTTGTTGGGCCCAAGGAGCTTGGCATGACCAGTTCTGCATTTGACTGTTGAACCCAATCCTTGCTTGTGGCTAACGGGAGGAAGAGCTCTGCGTGCTTCTTCCAAAATATCGCCTCCGTGATCCGAGATGGAGCTATCCATGCCACCAGCACAGTCACCTCCTTCATTGCAGGCATTGACGATGGCACCAAATGGATCCTTGAAGGTAGCAGTATCCCCCACAGCAATCGTAATAAACTTGTGGTTATCGAGTTTGTAGGTAGCCATTCGCAGCAAGCTGCTCGAAGACAAAGGCTTGGTTGAAATGCCTTCTTGGAAAAGGTTGATGAAAGCAGATTCTGCAGTAATCTTGACCTTGCCACGACCACGGAAAAGAAACCACCACCCACCAGCCAAGGAGGAAATCACCACCATGAGTGGAAGCAAGCCGTAATAGATGATAGGAGCCCAATCAATCGCCATGGTGAGTCGAGGTTTCAGCCATCCTGTCGAGTTCGAGTTGTGTGCTACGTTGTAGCACACTGCAAACGACAAACGGTTCGAACAGGCGCCAGCATTGCTTAATCCCAGCGCCAACTGACGGTCTGGATTGTTCTGCGTTGTAGTTTCTTCTGTATTTGCAACATGTGCCAAAAATTTGTTGTGCATTGTTGTGTTGGGTGGGCTCGGATCCGCGATCTTCTCCGATACGATATCAATGTATTCGCTGCGCTACTATGGTAATCGATACGCGACTATCGTAACCGATATGGTCCGATACGGTCCGATACGTTACGTTCCGATATGTTTTTTGGTCTTTTGTACTGTTGTTGCTATAGTAAAAACAGGACTACGTTACGATATGTTACGATACGTTACGTTACGCTACGTTACGGTCCGATACACTCCTATTCGATTCGATTGCATACGGTACGCTACTATGCGTGTGGAGCACGAGCACAATGACAACTAGAATATTCTTCGTCCAATGCATATTCAAGTCTGTAGATGTAATAAGACGCTATACTTATTTGAGTCTTAGGTTTTGAGAGGAAAGAGGAGGCTCGCGGAGCATCCCATTGCTCCCATTGTTTGATAGTAGCACACCATAATGAGCAACGATAGCGACACCAGTGCAGATTTCCTCGAAGAGGATACTTCGACGGAGGAAGATAGCGACGGCGAGGACTCACCCAAGAAGAAGAAGACCGCCAAGAAGAAGCCAAAACAAACCCAACAAACCTGGGATGCTACTAGTGCTGATTCTGTGCTGATTGCCAAAGCTGTTCTTGAGGGCAAGTGCAACTCAAACGACTTCAAGTCCGTCCGAAAGGCTGTGCCACAAGTTGAGAAGTGGATCAAGGACGAGAGATACGGACGAAACACTCTCGACAAAATTCGACGCAACAGCCGCAAGCTCATCAGGAACATCCACATCTATTTGATCACTGGTAACGGTAAGCAGATTGTTGTTTTTTGTGTTGTTTTTTGTTGATCACTCACTCACTCACTCCTCATTTACTAGGCTTCTTGGGAGACACAGAGTTCTTGAAAGCCACCCAGCTGAAAGGACGCGGCGGCAAGGAGATCAACGGACTCCCCGGGTATATTTTTGACGGAAAAGCGGAGCCAAGTGCAGACATGGCGAAGAAATCCAACAAGAGGAGGCTAAAAAAACTCCGCCGCGACCACGCCAAGGCCGAGCCAGTACAGTAGTCGGCGGCGATGCTGCGGAGCAACCACCACCACCACAGTTGTGGAACAGCCTCCGGCGGCAATGGATTTGGTCGGCGGCGTCGCTGCGCTGGATCTGAACCTTGGAGGTGGTGATCTTCCATTCGATCAGCTTGTTCTTCGTCCCATGTTCACCGTCCAAGACAAGCTGGATCCAGTCATCAGTTATGCACCAAAGCGTCCACTCTTGTGCTGCACCATGGCTCTTCCTGGGGGCATCACTTGGGAGGACATCGAAGTGTCCATCGTGGACGCTGGTCAAGCACTCCTCTTTCGGTTGCACATTCCACTCTCAATGAGGATTGCCAAGAACATCATCGGTCCGATTGCACTTGAGGACACGGATTATCACGACCTCATCAAATCCTCACTCAAGAAACTTCCCAATGTGGTGGAGCGGAAGATCAAAATGCCTTTCCAGTGCGAGCAAGTCTTCCGGTGGCCTGACAACCAGCTGCCATTTGCGGAGCCCAACAACTACATGCGCCGCTGGTATCGGCAGGAACAGTCTGGAACTGTTCCGTACATTCACCACTTTGGCAAGTGCTGTGTCTTCTCAACCATGAAATCCAATGACGATGAGGAGTACCGCCTCAAAGATCGCTATGAAGCGGAGAATTTTACTGACTTTGATGCTGAACCGGCTACCCCACCAAGCCGTACTTCAACCAGCGTCCCCAGCGTCAGCAAGGGCAAGAAGTCATCCAAGAAGTCATCCAAGAAGAACCGCGACAGCTCCCTGTATGATAACTTGTCTCTCGAGGAACAGAAGCGCCGACAGCAGGAATGGGCTGATCATTTGATGAGCGACGCAGCTCCGGTGGCAGCGGCAAGGCCCGCTCCTTCTCCAGCCCCCGCGAATGCAGAGTTGTTGAGACAGCTACAGCGTTTGCAACAACAAGAGGATGAGCGAGCAAGGGCTTTGACCATGGAGAGGCAGCGGCTGGAATCCGAGCGGCAGGTCCAGCAGCAACAGATGCAAGAGCAGTATCAGCAGATGCAGCAGCAAATGCAGCAGCAGATGCAACAGCAGATGCAACAGCAGATGCAACAGCAGCAGGCCGCACTTCAGGCTCAGTATGACCGAGAGCGAGCTCAGATGCAGCAACAGATGCAGCAGCAGGCAGCTGCTCCTGTTCCTGCTTCTGCCCCTTCGTTCAACTTTCCAGTTGCCGGTACGAACTTGAAACCTCCTCCGAACTTTACCCCGGTTGCCTCGGCCATCTTTACTCCGGTCAAGCCTTCACCCAAGCAGGCTGCAGCCAAACCTTCAGCCAAGCCAAAGCCACCACCACGAGTTGAGACTGTCTTTACTCCAGTTGAATCTCCAGTGCCAGCTCCAGTGCCGCTCCAGCGCCGGCTCCAGCCGTTCGGAAGAAGCGAAGCAAGGAGTCACCACCTACAGTCTTTGGCCAAGGGCAACCAATTAAGAAGCGGAGCTTTGATGAGGATGATGGTGGTGGCACCAACGAAGAGTTGATCTATGAAGACGAGAATGAAGTGACACTCTCAACAGATAGTAGCAGTGGCAGTGGTAGCAGCAGTGACAGTGGAACGGATAGCGATGACGACGAGATCCGAGGTGTCTAGAGGTCTGACAGAGGAAACACAACAATTGACAAAGTGGCATGAGCCTATTATTGGACCGAGACGTATTGGAGACAGTATTGGAGATGAAGAAATCAAAACACAAGATAGTTATCTACTCTGAGTAACAGTATTCTAGTTATTCCATTCTATCCTATTGGTGTCGTTACCTCACTAGAAGTGTTGGAAAAGACGTAGCTTACCCTCTACCCCAGGAAGTGTGCCAGTTCACAGATAGATCATCAAGTAAGCGGAAAAGTGGATGGTGGATGATGGTGGAGAGGGGCAATCTGTCAGTACAGCGTACAGTGCTATTTTAAAATAGTACAATATGCACAGTACTCTCATATTGTACTATTTCACGGTACCGGTACGGTCACCGCCTATTATCGATCATCAGTCAATGACTTCACCGAAGACTCTCAAATCTCAAAGACAGCTCAATGACCACAGTATTTAAGTATAGTACATGTTCCGTAAGTACAGTATTCCCTTGACTTATGGCTTCCTGTTGAGGTTCTCCCCTTCCTTAAATAGACCTTCTTGCGAGGTTCTCTTCTTACGTAGCTGTACCGGTACTGGTACATGACTGGTAACTTTTCCACGCCCACATGCCGTGGCACCTCTTCCCTGCATATTTCCACGGACCACGGTCTGGTGCTGGCTTCTGGATTTCACAGGGCATCCACCTTCAATCCCTTCGTTGTCTCTTTTGTAGCCAGTTCATTCAAATTGATGCCATAAACTATTTCCTAGCTAAGCTTTGTTTATTGTCTAAAAGTAAGTTATGAGGAGCACAATGCATTGCCTTATGCCCAGTAAATGTGAGTGAGCCAGAAGACATGCTGCCTGCCGCAGCCGAGCAGTCTTATTCCAAGCTCGACATCCATCAATCTTCCACCAGTCAACTCAATGTCGTCCATAACAGTCCATATCTGTACCACACGTTGGACCAGTGAATGCCTTTCGCCCAAGATTTCCTCACTAGTAACTTGAATGGTCTGGTTGCCAACCGCAAACTCCAGCACAAGATCTGGGCAGAAATTCGCGTTCTCGTCCTCGTTCTGTTTCTTCTTTTTCTTCTTGTTCTTTTTTCCTTTTCTCATCAGGTTCCTACGAACGTAGCCATGCTCTGACGAAGTCTCCAGCTCCATCTCATCTGCAGAGGCATCCAACAGTGATCGATGCGATGTTCCATTGTTGACTTCAGTCCATCCTTCTGTCACAGGATTGTCCTTGGCCTTTCGCCAGGAGTCCATCTTCACGTATATCTTACCAAACTTCACATTTGTCAGTGTGAAAATACCCCAGCCACTGAACGAGTCAAAACTAAGCCCACCACGAAAGTCGTTGTGGCCGTAGAGAAGGCACTCGTTGTCAGCGCTGCGCCCGCAGAAAGAGTCATATGTACCGTTGCACTGGTTCGGAGACGACATCGTGTGAACCCCCCATCCTAGACCAGGCACAAGCTTCTCGCCATCTGCGTCTTTGACTCTGATTTTTCTGTTCGTCGTGTTTCCTACGGGGACTGGCAGTGGTGAAACTGGGGCAAGGAAGGCGTCGTATGGACCGTGTTCGGCAAGAGCAAGGACATCAACTTCACCCTCTGGAACATTCAACACTGGATTTTCAACATCAGGAGGGTCGTAAACGTTTTGTTCAGGCTCAAGGATGCTTTTATCAGGTCCAAACGGCTTCATAATGCTACGGAGACTCGTTTGTTCTGGGTTTGCCCGTGGTGTAAACTCTGTCCGTGCCTGTGGAAGCAAAAGAAAAGTTGAGTGGTCATTGTGGGAGAGCGTGTACACACCCAGCCAAGCCAACACGCGTTTCAAAAGTGATTATCCCCGTCATTGCCTACCTGGAATGGAATTGTGCAGAAGTCCGTCGACAACCTGTCGCTGATTGCATGACAACTTCCGATACTGGGATCGAGATTTGCAACCTTTGATTTGATGTTTTCGTAGTAATCAGTCATATGCCACATACTATCATCCACCTTGCGCCATGGTTGGTGGTCCCAGAAATCCAGCGCATGAGACATGGCTCTCATCACATTGAACGCCATAATGCGCCCCGTCAACTGGTGTTCACGGTTACCACCATGCCAGGAAGCCCTGCCCCCAGGTTCGTCCCTCTGGGGCGTGGGAGGCTGGAAATGATCCGGTCTATCAATCCAGCATGTGCCATTGTATCGATTGTCTTCGCACAAACTTTTGAATTCATTGTCGCACTTTAGGTATCTGGCAGCCCAAGAAATTTCATCCACGACAGTCGGATCCGATATCTTGGGGATGCCGTCCATGCCGCTGCCATAAAACATGTAGTCAATATCAGCATGCTCCTTCAACGCTGCATAGACGTTGAGTTCATCTGTCCCTGACCAGATCATCGGCGCTCTGTCGCCTCCGAGGATGGCTTGTCTAACAAATAGGTCGAACTCGGGACTTGCTCCATCTTCTGTCATGGCGGAGTCCCAAATCAAGATATCGACGTCTTTGCCATAGATATCTTGTGCTCCCATTGCACTTTGTACCGTGCCCAAGCCTCCCATTCCAATGTTGCGTGCATAATGTTTCACTCCGAATCTCGCAAAAACAGGTTCCATAATTCTCTGAAACTGCATCGCGTAGCTCTGTTGAAAATGATTGCTGTGCAGGCAGTATCAAGAACAAGAAACTGAGGGGTCAGATTAAATGACTTTCAACCACGTGAACGCGGAAAAGGATTGCTTACCCATGGCCTGCAGCCGCCGAATGTCCACCGAGCACCAGATTGAAAGAATCACCAGTGATAATTGCATGCAACAAACGCCGAACCAATCCGTCCCAAGAGTCTTGCGTAATCCTTCCACCTAGGCCGTTCATATTCGAGCGCAGTTTTCGACGGCCTCCGGAGTCTTTGCTGCCATCAGAGCCTTCATTGCCATCAGGGTTTTTGTCACTTTCACCCGAATTTTTGTCACCTCCCGCTTCGTTGGCACCGCCCGAGTCCTCGTCGCCATCCGAGTCGTTGTCATCACCCTCATCAGTCTCATCCTCGGGCTCAAAAAACTCTAGGAAGAAGGGTGAAGCATCGCGTCTTTCTTCAAAGCTTCTGCCTTCCCACTCAGCATCCTTAGCTCCGAAGCCATATTCAGCCAATATCTCTTCCATCACCCTTGATAGCAAGGCTTTTCCTTCTTCACAAAACTTGCCTTTGTAGTCGTTGTCTCTTTGCCATGCGTCTCTCGGGAATTCGTCCCAGGGAATATCACGGTTGGGGTACTCTGCGCAATAATCTTCGGTAGGCCTTTTCTCAGGGTGGGGGTCTCGAAACTTCCATTTTCCTTTTGACCTTGTTAGTTCATACCTTTTTTGCTTATCCATTACCTCAATTTTGCCACGTATTAGGTATTTCCATACTTCCGATGGAGGACGGAGGGTCAATGGCTTGTCCGCGTCATCGATGTCATCGTATCGACTGTCGTCTTCGCTATCCGATTCTGACTCCGACCCTTCAGCGAGTTGTATTGCATTGGTCGTGTTTGTTGTGTTCGTTGTGTTCAGCAGTCCTGCTGCGCTGGCGATAAGGTCGGTGATGTTTGTTGTGTAGGCGAGACTTGTATTAGTTGAGTTTACGGGGCTTGTTCCTGAGATGTCGCCCCCTTGACCTGTTATGACCATTTTTGTTGTCGTAAGTTACAATGTACGTTCGGTCTTCTTCAATAGTTTCATATGGAAGATCATCGTCCAGATAACCCCCATTGCCATCGGGTCGTCTGTGCTTACCTAGGTCATCTTTTTGATTGCCATCCTGACCAGCCTCAGAAGATTCCTCGTCTTCCTCGGCTTCGTCTTCTTCTTCACCTTCCTCGTCTCCGTCAACTTCTTCTTCATCCTCATCCTCTTCCTCGTCTCCGTCTTCTTCTTCCTCGTCTGGGTCTACTTCTTCTTCTTCATCCTCATCTTCTTCATCAGCTTCGTTGGTTTCTTCGTCTTCCTCATCACCGTCGTTGGTTCCTGCGTCAACTGAGGTTTCCTCTTCTTCAGGAGTTTCATCGCCTTCAGTATTCTCTTCTTCTTCGGGAGTTTCATCTCCTTCCGGAGTCTCTTCTTCTTCTTCGCCCTCTTCTTCTTCTTCTTCGCCCTCTTCTTCTTCTTCGCCCTCTTCTTCTTCAGCCGGAGATTCTTCCTCCCCTTCCTCTTCGCCTCCCTTTTCTTCTTCCTCTGTTGGCTCCTCCACGGTTGTTTCTTCTTCTGCATCTTCAGCAGGAGTTTCCTCAACTTGTTCTCCAGGAGGGGTAACTTCGGGAGTCTCCTTCTCCTTGGGTTTATCTACGGCGTTGTCTTTAACATTTTTGTTTGTTTTTGGTTTGGAGTTTTTCTCCTCTTGACCAGGCTCGAACCATTGCCCAGGTCCTTCGCCTTCTTCCTCCTCATCCTCGTCTTCATCTTCATCTTCATCTTCATCCTCGTCCTCATCCTCGTCCTCATCCTCATCTTCATCTTCCCCTTCTTCTTCTTCTTCTTCTTCTTCCTGTGCTTCTTCTTCCAGTTCTTCCTGTGCTTCTTCTTTTTCCTTTTCTTCCTCAATTTGTTGATTTGTTTGTTTAGGTTTGCCGGTGGGTTTCGCCGTGGGTTTGCTGGTGGGATGTTTTTTCTTATCACCCTTGCCATGCGGTTGCTTTCCCTTTTTATCTATTGGCGCGGATGCCGGCGCTGGTGGTGCATCGGTGGCATTGTTGCCCTTGTGACGCAAATCATAAATAGTCTTGTTGAGAATTTCGCCACCATCGTGAATGGTAATGTTGACAAAATCTCGTCCCGTGCTGTAGATATCTTGTCCCACGTCGACCACTTCATCTCCTCTCCCAATGGCCACCATGAGCAATGCCAGCATGCCCAACGAGGAGAGGGCACCCAGCAGACACCATCGAATCCGGGAACAGCAGGTGGGAGGAACGGCACGACGTTGCAACTGAATATCCTCTCGCAAGGCTCGCATTTCCGAAAGGGTATCTTCGACCACCAAGGCCCGGGCTTCAGCGTCCGAGGCGTCCATGCTGTCTTCTTTTCTGTTGGTCCGGATATGCATATATTATCTCTATCGAGCAAAAGTAGTCCTGTTCCAAAAATAATGGTCGGCACTTTTGTGAGAAACCTTTTCCAACGAACCAAGCAACCAAGCGGAAGATATACCCATGGGCCTGCTACTGCCGGGTACGTGTAATGACCCTGTTTAGCATAGCACATGCATTCTGGATGACCTCGTGCGTGAATGACTGCACTCTTCAAAAGATTCTGCAGTAGAGGTAGAGATACATTAAAGCCTGTTAGTTTTGTAAAAGAGTGCGTTCCATCCTTTGAGACCAGAGGTCTAATGCATGTGCCAAAATCCAAGCCTTGTAGCCAGATCCATCCTCTAGCAAATACTACACTGTGTAGCTAGCTAGGTATCAAGATTAAACTGCTCATTTCAAAAGTGGGGGAATATACCAGGACCACCTACTCCACCATAAGACTGGGTACCAATGATAGCCAGAAAGGGAGGGACCTAACTAATAAGAGGGCCGCAATCCAGATCTGTAGCCTCAGAGTCCACCCCTTAGCTAGATGTCTGTGACAATCAGAGAGGAATCCAATGAGAGACCTTATCTGCAGCCCCCCTTGCTGGGTATTCACCAATCTAACAAACCTGACTGGTCCAGGAGCAGGTGGCATTCCTGATTCGATTCTGGTTTCAGGCCAATTCCCTATCATGCAGTAGTAGGTAGCCACCCAAGTGTTTGATGCCGCCACGACTTTAAAAAACTCAGTCAGCAATTATTGTGCGAGATCAAAGAACAGGAGCCATGTGGCAGGTCAACAAGCTGCCTTGCCTTCACTATCCAGTTTTGCATGTTCCTCTATCCAGTAGCAGCTTGCTTTATAGTACGGTACAGTGTAGGGATAATATCCTTAGCTTGCGTGGCAACGTCAAGCTAATAGAGCTATCCATGGCTACGTCAAGCTGGCTAGAGCTATTCATGCTATTGCTCATCATGCTTTATCTTTCCTTCCTCAATATCTTTAGAGAAAGAGGGGGAGGAGGAGATGATAACAATTCGGAAATTGTGAGCAAAACGAAGTGGGTGTCACAGATGAAGGAACGTGGAACTTCAAAGATTTTTCTGACGTCAAGTGGGTGCCAAAGCAAAGTTAGTTGAGAAATGTTTTCTCACTCAAACCAAATCGAAGAGACCCCCACCCCAGTCCAACCCCAAAAGCAGGCCAACAGAGTAACAATGAGAGCTTTTACTTCATCTCTTATGGTTGACATCATTGTCTTCTTATTGGCAAACCTTTCAGTTTCGCAAGGCTTCACTCCAGTTTCCACCTCCATTATTGTCAGCTCTGGCCCCACAACATCGCGGGCTGTCTCGCTATCAGCTCTGCCTCTCCCCATTACAACCGATACACTGGGAGTCCTTGGTGGATTCTCGCTGTTAACGTCCTACCACATCTTGTTGTATCGGAAAGAACAAGCTGGGAAACGCACGTGGCGAAGCGCCCAAGCCGACACCCGCGAACAATGGGCCAAATACGTGCGCTCCAACCAACAGTGGCTGTACGCCATTCAAACCTTGCGCAATGCCATTACCGCCCAAACATTTCTCGCCACCACCGTCTTGTCCCTCCTCACTGTCATTTCGGGTCGTCTCTGGGACATGATCCGGAGCATACCGACACATACCGTTAGCAGACGAATCAGTGTCGCTCAATTCACTCTGGTAGCCGCCAGCATGTTGGCGTCGGGGTATCAATTTCTACAATCCGCCCGATTAATGACTCATGCCGGATTCATGTTTCCCGTGTCCGCCAACACCACCCGAGTCGATCGGATCATGCGCAAATCGCAAAACTCACAATGGGCCGGGTTGCGATGTCTGTACTTGTCGGCCGGATTTCTGGCATGGATTGTGGGTGGACCCAACGTCTTTTTCATGGCGGCAGGATTCTTGACGGCCTTTTTTCGCAAGATTGATCGAGTGCCAGAAGAAATCAAAGACGATCCATCTGCACTATGAGTCTAGACGAGGCAGCAGCACAAGGGTATTCCATTCCGTCATTGTCCAGTACGTAGTAAGCGTGCCAATCAGGAGAGAGTGATGTTAGGTAGTGAAAGGTTCGGGATTCTCCATCCAAAAAGTCCTCTCCATTCGACATCTCGGGGGTACTGTAAACACAATCGCAAGACGGTGGCTTGCTCTGTTTCTTTCGTTCAGGTCTTCTTCAAGCACAGTGCTCCAGGATTGTGGTGGCCTTCCTTGAGATTCCTGAAAAAGTGGCACAACTTGCACATACTGGAAGGGTGTCATGCATGAGATTGTCCCCATTTCTAGCTAGCTACCAAGCCTATCACCATCCTTCTCCTTGATCAACTTGTTGCCGTCGTCGATGTCACGCATTTGTTCTTCGAATGTGAACAATTGTACGAAGTCTAACGAGCTAGCATTGCTGGAGATACGATACATTGGGCTCTAGCTAGCTACCTGGTACTGACTATCATTGTACGTGAACAGTTTCATGAAAATAGCAGTCAAGGATTCACGCACCGATACCGGTGTGGTACGGTACCGTACAAGCAATCTTTGATGACTTTGCCGGCGAAAAGAGCAAATATGCCGCAAGAGATCCTGCATCGAAGAAGTTATGCCTCCCTTGGCCCGCCATTGCTTCTGTACTTCCCACTGAATGGATAGCTGGGTAGGGGTAAGATGATGTGTTCAAAGCCTTTGTTTGGGAACTGTGTTGGACTGAGGATTCTGGATTGTCGGCTCCATTCCGTAATTTTTAACTGTTTAGCTAGCTTATAGAAACAGGTTGGTGCCAATGACCCCCAACGGTCACGATCAATCGCACTTCTTGTTGCACAGCCGCACAGCCACAACAAAGACGCGGACAAGCAATCTTGCTAAAAGCACAACAAAAAGAACCTGGCATCATCCGACTATCATCTTGATAGCACACTGACTGGTATATAACACAAAGCACCGCTTGCGCGGCCAACAACGACCAAGAGTTGTTTCTTCCAAAACTGGGTAACAAGAGGCACGCAATCCACAAACCACAAAACAAAATAATCCAGAGATTACCCCTCCAAAACTCAAGATACACAACCATGCGCAAGTTCCAACTGGTGGTTAGTACCACCCTTGTGGCTGTCACGGTAGCCTTTCATTCGCTCCCCTTGGTTCCCCATCATGTCCAAAGAGAAAGACGACAACGCCGACTGTTGGAAGCGGGAGAAGACTTGGACACAGATAATACTCTTATTCCTGCTGTTTTGAATAATGCTACTGATAAAATTCAAGTCCGCCACCGATCTCGTGTGAGCATGAACGATCGCAATCTCCGGGCACAACAAGTGGGAGCATTGTATCAGGGCTACGGCACGCACTATGTGGATCTCTGGTGTGGCACTACGACACCCCAACGTCAGACGGTCATTGTCGATACGGGTTCGGCCGTCACAGCATTTCCCTGCAGTGGCTGCCGCGATCATTGTGGCAAGGATTATCACATTGATCAAGTCTTTGAAGAATCGCGATCGGCCAGTTTTGAAACACTCGATTGCAGTTCGTGTATGCGAGGACGATGCACCGTCGTGAGTGGCGATGCCAAAAATAACAATTGCAAAATTGGCATGTCCTATCAAGAAGGATCCAGTTGGACTGCCTTTGAAGCAAGAGACTACTGTTATATTGGAGGACCGCATGGGACACCACTCGATGTGACGCCCAGTGTTGTGGATAAACCTGCTGGAAAGGATCCTGCAAAAGATGTCGATAAGGATGGAGAGAGTACTGCTGATATTGATCCCAAACTGGCGGCCAATCATGCCTTTCCCCTCGTCTTTGGATGTCAAACTAAATTGACTGGATTGTTCAAAACGCAGGTACGGGCTATTTGATGCAATTTTAAGATGTGTTGATCAGACAGACAGACAGCAAAATGGTTCACTCACCTCTTTCTCTTTTATTTTATTTTATGTACTAGCTCGCCGACGGAATTATGGGTATGGACAATGCCCACGAATCCTTTTGGCATCAAATGAGCGCCGCCGGAAAAATTGACGAAGATATCTTTACACTCTGCTTTGCCAGACAACCCACTGCCGATCGAAAGGGAAATGAAGCGGGAGCCATGACCTTGGGGGGTGTCGATACGCGATTGCACACGTCGCCCTTGGTCTTTGCCAGTGTGGGAGTATCCAATGCGTTTTATGGAGTTCACATTCGCAACGTTTACTTGAGAGCCGGTGGAGGTGGCGATTCGGCACTGTCGTCCGATCCCAATGTTCAAGTCAAACGCATTGACATTTCCGAAGCCGATCTCAACCGGGGGACGACCATTGTCGATTCCGGTACCACCGATACCTACTTTACACGCAATATTGCCACGGCATTCCACACGTTATGGAGAGAAATGACTGGAAAGGCATACAACAACAATCCCGTGAATCTCAGTGAAGATCAACTCAATGCACTGCCCACCATTTTGTTCCAGTTGCAGGGACTCCCCGATTTGAATGGAAAATTGGCAAAGGACAGCAGTGATCCCATTACGGGACTCGTGGGACAACTCGATCCGGAACACCCCTACGATATCCTCTTGGCCATGCCACCCTCGCATTATATGGAATTCGACAATGATTTGAAAAAGTACGTTCCTCGATTCTACACGGATGAAGGACGTGGATCCGTCTTGGGTGCCAATGTCATGATGGGACACAACATTGTCTTTGATCAAGTCAATGGAAGATTGGGCATTGCCGAATCGCAATGTGATTATGCCAATCTCGTCAGCGGATTGGGATTCGATTGGGATCCTCGTGAAGAATACAAAAAGGGAGATTCCCCACCACCACCCGCCGATACGGAAGCAGCTTCCAGTAACGAAGCCAAACCCAACGAAGTGACACATGAAGATCCCAACAAGAAGGACGAAGATGAAGAAGAAGACAAGAAACTTGCCGAAGTATCGGCATCTTCGTCCACCATGGAAGACGGCGGCGCGGAAGCGGGTGGATTCTGCAGTGGTGTGGGTTGCAAGGGAGGTATCTTTGTGGCCGCGATCATTGCTGTTGTGGCAGTAATGGCGCTGCGATCTCGTAGAAGTTCGTCCTCGGGTGGAATCCCAGCACGGTATGCTTCCGAACTGGAACTTCCTGTAGAGGATGATCCGGATGACGGTGAATTTGGTCAATATCGGGACGAACCAGTGGGAGGTGGAGAACACGATGGCGACGACGAATTCCAGGATGAAGCTATCGAATAGAGAGGGACGATTCGGTGGCGCACGGACACACACACAGCAGCTTGCAACAATCATCACCACATACATAGGAACATTTAAAAATTGATAAACGACTTCTCAGTTGAAGAGAGATTGCGGTTGTAACAGTGGTAGAGTGACCGATTTATGCCTCCCGAAGTCCTGGCTGTCTCGCTTTCACCTCGAATGGGCTGGGTTCTCTCCCACTAGCTAGCTCGGACAAATATAGTTACGAGATGGGAGTATCGTTTATTCTTTGGTCTCTTGCTACAGTATGGTCATTGCTGGTTGACTGCGGTTACATTAGCTTGAGATGGTTGCTGACATCTTCAAATACGAAAGTTGGTGCGGGCCCCAACCCTAGAACTGTTCTAGATCCAGCCGCAATTTGCGTTCGGCCGGCATCTTCGACAATATAACATGGAATATCTCGTTCAATGGCTTTGATGGCAATTTGTTCCATTTCATCTTGTGTGGGGCATTTCAAGGCAATCTTGGCACATCCAGTCCGCTCCCATGCTTGCACTCCTTTGGGACATTGCTTTTTGGCTCGTTTGAAGCATCCCACTGCTGCGTGGCAGCATTGTGCCGCAATCTTTCCCTTTCCCATGCCGAGTTCCTGATTGACGCAAAGTACCATCTTTTGTGACGACACGGGTGGATTGATCGAATTTTAGATATCACAGAGATAAATCCAAAAAGGAGAACGAAGAAACCAAGAGTGAGAACGTGAATTTGGATACGTGGATACCCCCAAAAGCAAAATACCCAACAAAATGCAACTACAGTTCCTGAAAACACCTCCGATACCGGTACTCAATCATTGTTTGGGATCCACTCACTTTGTAGGGAGCATCAGTGTATCCCCATTCGCTGGACGGTCCGCCTTTGGTGGCATCGGCTGTATCTTCATCGTCATCGTCATCCTCCATTGCAACCGGGTCGAATTCGTCATTTTTCGGCCGCAAGAAGAACCACGCCAGGGACGGAACCAGAGCTCCAGCCAAGAAGTAGACCAAGTGATTGTCAGTCAAGGATTGCGTTGTTGTCGCCATGATGATCGCTTCCTGGTAGTAGATTGAATAGATTCGATTCGACGTTGTGTCTAGCTGGCTATCTTTGGTTGTCGGCGGGGGTTCGGTGTTGGTGGCAGTCGCGGTCGGGACGGGTTTCAAGAAGAATGAGACGTGGTACAGTAGGGCTAAGCGATATCCCTTGTTGAACTTCAACTTCGTCAGCACATCACAAATCTTCCACAACAACAGCCAAGTAAACCTCCACAAGGAACCACACAACGAAAGGAAACAGCTCTTTCCGTAGTCCCCACTCCTCCATCCAACAACCAAGTCTTTTGTTATCCCCAAGAAAAAGATGAGATTTTCGGCACTTTCCGTCGTATTTGTACAGCTCCTGCTGAACGGCAGCCATGCCTTTTCCGTATCTCAAAATTCTCCCTCTGCTACTCGCATGGGCGCCACGGTTGCGCCCGAAGTGGTGGATGAGAAAGTGACGGAACACAGCCACTGCCAAGAACCAGGTGACCGTGATATCTTGGTCCGTGCAGCTCGTGGAGAAACGGTGGAACGAACACCGGTCTGGATGATGCGTCAAGCTGGGAGGTACATGGCAGCCTTTCGGGAATACTCCACCAAGTATGAATTCCGACAACGATCGGAGACTCCAGCCATGGCCACAGAGTTGTCGCTGCAGTGCCATCGCAAATATGGAATGGATGGAATCATTATGTTTTCCGATATTCTGACACCCCTTCCTACTTTGGGCATTGACTTTGATGTTGTTCGAGGCACTGGCCCTGTGATTTCCACAGAGATTAGAACCGAAGAGGATGTTGATGCCTTGGCCACTGCCACACAGGATAGTTTCGATGAAAAACTACCATTTATTCGTGATATTCTTGGGGATCTTTCCAAGGAAGCTGAAGAAATGAATACTTCCTTGATTGGTTTTGTCGGGGCTCCCTTTACTTTGGCTTCCTACACCATTGAAGGCAAGTCCAGCAAGAACTGCTTGGAGACAAAGAAAATGTTGATGGAGGATGACCGAGGAGACAACAAAGCTGCCACCAAATTTTTGGACAAGATCGCCAACATGATTGGAATGTATGCCTGCCATCAAATCGAATGTGGTGCCCAAGTTATTCAAGTCTTTGAGAGTTGGGCCCACCAACTCAACCCTGACCTTTTTGAACAGTTTGCCAAACCAGCTGCCCAAAAAGCCATCAAAATCATCAAAGAAAAACACCCTGATGTCCCCGTCATTTACTTTGCCAATGGAGGATCATCCTACTTGGAAAAGCAACGTGACATGGGTGCTGACATGATCGCCGTCGATTGGGCCGTGGACATGACACAAGCACGAGAGATTCTGGGACCTGATATTGCCGTTTCTGGTAATATTGATCCTACTATTTTGTTTGGATCCAAAGAACAGATCGAACAAGCTGTCCGTGACTGTATTGATCGAGCTGGGGGTCCAGGAAAGCATTTACTCAACTTGGGTCACGGAGTCATGCAGGGTACACCTGAAGAAGCTGTTGGATGGCTGGTGGACGAATGCAAGCGATACAAGGGTAAGGATGCCTAATTTTATTAATGCGCAGAGCAGAATATATTCAAAGTCTGTATGAAATAATTTTAAAATGCATCAGATTTTCAGCATGCTATAAACTTCAGTTGCTTGCTCTTTTGGTAAAACCCAAAAAAAATTCAAAGGGCTCTTTACATTCTTTCATTCCAAGGCAAAACTGGCAGATCAGTCCCCTTATCGTACACTGTCATCAAGGGAACAGAGCCCCAACCATAGGATGTGGCAACAATCAAATCCTGGCTGGAGTCTCCTGTGACAGCTGTCAGCGAAACGCTGTTGGAACTTCGAATGGTGATAGTGGCATTCACCCAGCCTTTGCCATTCAAAAGTACAGTTGCCCCAGCACAGGTTCCGGCAGGATTTGCTGCGCAGGCAAAATTTTCAACCTGGGTGTTGTAGGGTGTCTTCAATAGATACAATCCTTCACTGGAAACATCTTGGAATTGAACAACTACAGAAGGATTGGCTGACGTTTTCTTCTGCCGTTCCTCATTCACCAGAGCTGTTGCTTTGGAATATGAGGGAGATTTCCAGTGAATTGGCTTGCCATACTGGATTGCCAAAGCAGAATTGCCAAGTCGGTAACCACAGAACTGTTTCTTAGGTGGATGAATATCACACCCAGCCCCCATATCAGCATTTGTGCTGTATCCCACATTTTTTAGTTGCAAAGCTGCCATCTGGGATCGTCTTATTTCTGCAACAGCCTCTGGAACCTTGGAACACCAAGTAGACAGCTGTACAAATCCAAAATAGGCATCAGGTACTTTGAACCCACTGCGCCAAGCTTCGATCATTTCGGGGAACAGTTGGCGATATAGCTTTGCCTGCTTCATATTATGGGCATTGGCTTCACCCTGGTACCAGGTAAATCCAGTCACTGCCATGGGACCAACCATGTAGGGGTAAATCATAGCATTGTACAGGTCGCCATTGGGTTTCCACCTTTGGACAGCTGTGCCACCCCAGTTGTCGCTGATAAGTCCGATAGGCACCTTGTTTTCTAGTCCATCCGCCACTTCTTTGCCAAAGAACCAACAAACCGAACTGAAGAAACTAAAGCGAGCAACACGACCTCCAGGTACACCGGGCAGGTGGTAATATAAGCTGTGGTTTTTGGCAACACTCCATTTCTGCGCAATACTTTGCAAATCAGGAAGAGGAGTGGAGGATGTTGTCTTTTGCCCAACAGTAAAGATGCGAATGTGAGGGTAGTTGTTTCCCTTGTTGGCCTCCTCAGTTCCATTCGTTGTCCCTGGGAGGGAGAATACCATATTACTTTGTCCCCCCCACAAGTACACATCTCCAAAAAGAACATTCTCGAGTGTTTGTCTTTGACCAGAGGAGCTCTTAATGTCGATATTCATGGGCTTTAGAGAAGCACTCTGGGGTGGCAAGGTCTGACGCCAGAGTCCATCATCTCCATTTGCAGTGGTGGACAGGATGAAACGAGCTTCTTTCGCTTCGTCTTCTTCATGATCAAATAGGCTGGTCGTGATAAGGGCTCCCTTTTGAGAGTATCCCCAGATGGTGACTTCTTGGTCTCTCTGCAATACCATATTGGATCCAAGTGTGGCACTAACAAAATTCCGGGTGACATTGTCAGAGGAATCAAGATCACTAGTTATGGGCGGTACAGGTTCTTCATCAGTGCGATGAAACGATGGCACATCTGCATCGATCTCGTGCAACCACTCGGTAGGAGTCGTGAGACCTCCTTTTGCTGCCAAGGCGATGTGCCACGGTAGAAGAATGGAAAACAATATCTGAACGATATACATGCTGCCTAATACTCAATCATACATGTAGGAAGGGAGGGAAACATAGTGATGGCGATGACTTGAGAGATGGGGAAGGGTTCATCTTCTTCGCCTGCAAAAGATTTTGCTGCGATGCAAAATCTATTCGATATTTGATTCATCATTCGATTCGATTGAATCATTCATCTCTCGATTCGATGAAGGGATTGCATTCATTCACCAAGCAACTGTGGTTTCGATGGACAGCGGAAGGCAAACACCGTAGTAGCTAGCAGCCAAGGTGCTCTGCAAGGTTTTGGAAGCAGGCAGTACCACAGCAGCGGACTTCCTCCATTCCATTTTCGTTGTGGCAATTGCGCCGGTTGCCCGTTTCCTCTCATGGCCAAGGACGACTGACACTCTCGAGAGCTTGAACCAGAAACCAACGGTTGGCAACTTAGATCTAATGCTTACAACTCCTACATGTACGGCTCTAGCTACTTCCTCTTGCAAAAAGCATGCCCGCTAGCTAGCCTAGCCAGCCAGGCAAGAATTTCCTTCCCATCCCAGGACCAAAGTTGATTGCCTCTTCCGATTCTGATTCATTTCATCTCCACCATCGAAAGCGTTTGCTCTTCAAAGGGACGTCTTGTCTTCACATTGTACTCTTTAGATCTTTTCATTCCAGGGCAAAACTGGCAGATCAGTAGCCTTGTCGTAAATTGTCATCATGGGAACAGAGCCCCATCCATAAGAGGTGGCAACAATAGAATCCTTCCTAGAGTCTCCAGTGGAAGCAGTTAACGTGACTGTAGTGTTGCTCTTAATGGAGATGCTGGCATCCACCCATCCTTTGCCGTTCAAGAGGACAGCTGCTCCAGCACAAGTTCCCGCAGGCTTCCCTTTGCAGCTAAAATCCTTCACTTGGGCATTGTAGGGAGTCTTCAGTAGATACAATCCTGAACTGGAGATATCTTGGAACTGTACAACCACAGAAGGTTTTCCTTTTGGTTTCTTTTTGTGTTTTCTGTCTACAGTAGATTTTGCTTTGGAGTAAGAAGGTGACTTCCAGTGAATAGGATGGCCATACTGGATTGCCAATGCTGACTTGCCCAGACGGTAACCACAAAACTGTTTTGGAGGGGGGTGGATATTGCATCCAGCTCCCATATCAGCATTGGTGCTGTATCCAACATTGTTTAGCTTCAGAGCTGCCATCTGTGATTGTCTCAGCAGTGGAACAGCTTCTGGCGTTGGTGGACACCAAGTAGACAGCTGTACAAAGCCAAAGTAGGCATCTGGTTGCTTGAAGCCATCACGCCAGGCTTGAATCATTTCTGGAAATTGATGGCTGTATGCCTTAGAAGACTCTGTAGAACCAGCATTTGATTCACCTT
This sequence comes from Seminavis robusta, assembly GCA_903772945.1. Lineage (NCBI taxonomy): Eukaryota > Bacillariophyta > Bacillariophyceae > Naviculales > Naviculaceae > Seminavis > Seminavis robusta. The sequence goes on along the minus strand of CAICTM010000079.1, from coordinate 62,494 downwards.
GGTACCAGGTAAATCCAGTAACCGCCATAGGTCCCACCATGTAGGGATTAATCATTGCATTGTAAAGGTTGCCCTTGGGAAGCCACTGTTCGATTTTAGTACCACCCCAATTGTTGCTGATGAGTCCAATAGGTACCTTGTTGCCAAGAGCATCTGCCACTTCTTTGGCGAAAAACCAACATACACTGGAGAAATGGCCGAATATTCCACCTCCGTACAATGTGTGGTTATCAGCCTTGCTCCATTGATGGTCTACTGTTTGCAAATCAGGAAGCGGAGTGGAGGAAGAAGTCCTGTCTCCAATGGTAGTAATGCGGATATGGGAGTACGCATTCCCTTTGTTTGCCTCCTCAGTACCATTGGTGTTCCCCGGTAGAGCGAATTGCATATTGCTTTGTCCACCACACAGGTAGACATCTCCAAAAAGAACATTTTCAAGTGTCTGCGTTTGCCCAGTGGTGCTCTTGATCTGAATTCTGGAAGCCTTCAGAGAAGCCGCATGAGGTGGCAAGGTTTGGCGCCAGAGTCCATCATCTCCATCAGCAGTTGTAGATAGGATTAGTCGTGCCTTAGCTACTGTTTCTTCGCTGTCATCGTCGTCAAATAGGCTGGTGGTAACAATGGCACCCTTCTTGGAGTATCCCCACAAGATGACTTTCCTGTCTCTTTGCAGCACCATATGGGAATGAAGGGTGGCACTAACAAAATTGCGAGTGGCATTGCCAGAGGAGGAGTCAAGAACATTTGTAATCGGTGGCACAGGTTCATCGTCACTCGTCCAAAACGAGTGCGACGGCAGATCTTTTTGGCCATCACTTCCGCGTGATAACTTGGTTGCTCGATCAGGAGCTTCGAGACCTCCCTCTACTGCCCTGGCGATATGCCAAGGAAGGACAGCGGAAACGAGTAACCATTGAAGAATCCGCATGTTGCTTGGGTTGTTTCAAAAGTCGCACTAGTAAACCAGGACCTGGTAGCTTCCAAGTAAATGAGCAACAGAGACGGTGCTGTCAATAACAACGACGACAGGTACTAGCTAGTAGTAGATCTACTGGGTAGTACTGTGGCGTTGCCTCTACCAGTACCCGTACGTGCGAAAAAGATACGGAGTACGATCTTTCCATGATAAAAATGCTAAATCTTTTGCGGTACCCAAAGAGAAAGAGAAGCGCTCAGTACGGTATGAAAGAAAGTGAGACACCATGCTAGCATGCACGCATCAATACACCACAACCTCATTTCCTTGCTTTCCACCTCTACTGCCGCGGATATATCCAAGATATCGAGACATTCTCCAGGTCAAGGATTCTACGGAATCCAGAGTTTGAAAGGCGCACTTGACTGTTTCACCAGTGCCATAATTGACATATTTCACGGTGGAATATATGGACGACACAATGCCATTGTGTACTTTATTGACGCCTCGAACAACGGGTGTCGCAAAGGACGGTGTCACGTAGGTCACTGCTTGATAGACCTCGTTGGTCACATTAGTCTGAACATGTTCCACTGTCGATACCCCTGCGTCCACGGCATCTTGAACCAACGCGGTCACGCCCCTGCATCGAGCAAACGTTCCAATCCGATCCACTTCGTCCTTGTTCTTCTTATCAACTTTTCCATTCAGAATGACGAAGCCATTATCAGTGCATTCGATCTCATCTTGATCATTGTAGACAACTTGCACTGTAGTGCTATTGCAGGGTACCTTGGTCCAATCCAGCTTGGGTGGGGAGCCTCGATCTTGCGGATCTTCTTCTTCTTCCGTTGTGGAGGGCGTTACAATCCACTCTCGCAGTTGTTCATAAACCTCCCAGCTCTTTTGCAGAGCATTGTGGTGGATGCCTGGGAATTCCCGCTTGGATGAAAAGGACAGAGTGTAGCCGGGCTGTGCCGACCGTCCTTCGGCGCTGGCCTTGGAGACCAGTCCATCCCCAAGCAAGTGATTAAGAGGATGTTCTGGATCGGACATGACAGTGCCAGTCACTGCATGATAGGAGACCCAGTCCAAGAGTTGTTCTTGACCTGGTTGTTTGGAGTTTTGCGACCATGAAGACCAAGTACTACTGCTGCCTTGCTCCTCTTCTTTCCAATCCTCCTCCAGAGTGTATCCATACCGCAAGTCTTGAATGCCTTGACTGCGCAGCTTGGCCAATTTGGACACGGTTCTGGTGGCCGTGAGGGGAACATAGTCCAATGCACATGTGACGAGTTGCCCGGCACATTCCCAGTAACTGCCTTGATGGGGAGTTCCCAAAAAGATGATGCGAGTGGTGGCACGAATCCAGCTGGCATCGTGGCGCAACGCATATTGAGTAGCACTCCGTGCCAAAAGTCCGCCCATGCTGTAATAGTTAGTTCGTAGTTTTGCTGTCATTGATGGTGAGTTAAGTGTGATGAGTACAGACGAAGTCAACATTGAAGGGCGATGCATCTTTGGTCCTTTTGTGCACTCACCAATCCGATACCGGCAGAGGGGCGGGGCATCAGAGGTGCGTTCAGGAAGGAGCCATTGAAATTAAAAACAAGGTGTACAAGCAGTGTAAGTAATCGATTGGGACCATTCCTTGGATACTACGATACCGCATTCACATCGCAATGTCGATCCGTACCTACCTATGACAGATCAGTGTGATTTGCACAGGAACACTGGGCGAAATCTGCAGAACCAACGCTTCGAGTATCTCACTGAGTCGTTTTCCATTGGTGGAGATGTGCAATCCAGTGTTGTATCGGAGATAAAGAGCTGTCATATCTGGACAATCACGTTCTAGTAAGGAGCCATAGTCCACCTGGACACCCGTTGTCGCCATGGAAAAGTTGCTACCACTTTCATTCTTGTTGGTGTAGCTGCCCTTGTCCAAGGCCCACGAGTGTTCATCGCAAACCAGTCCATGAACGAGAACAGAAATGGGAAGAGGAGTCGATTGTTGTTGGGACTGCCGCTTTTGTTGGAGCTCGCCTAGCAACTCGGAACAGTTTACTGGCTGATCCGGATGGCGCAGCAACATCATGGGGGTAGCCAATTCATTTTGGGTAGCATCCAAGTAGTCTCCAATCACACCATTCAACACACTTGTAGCCGATACCATGGCTGCCGCAAATTTTGGCCTCCTGTCCTTTTGTTTCTGTTTGCTTCTCGAAAATCCGTTCAGAAGACCATCGTCATGGTGGAGGTGGGAAGTGTTGCCTTGGTCGACGTGTCGCTTCTACCACTGCTGAATCGTGTGTCGCCAGAAAGATTCTTCTGACGTCATGTTAGTGACTGCATTCATCGGTACGACTGTACCGGTACCAGGTACCACTTCCTCAGTCTTGGTGCCACCCTTTCCTGGAACCTGTCTCTCAGCGTACTTGGCCACCTGGTACCGACACCAGACTTGTACCGGTCTGGTACCGGGTACCATATTAGCAAGATAGCTGTGGTGGATCTTGAATGTACATGTTGATGCCTTGGGTCACAAGCACCGTACCAGTACGGCAGAGTACCGGTAGGTCTTTGCAGAGTCGCAAGGGCCGGTACATGAAAGCTTTGGGCTCTTACCGCAAGAAGCGACCGGTACCCTTTCATGCTTCAGCTGTTCCCTGGGCGGTGAACGGCCAACCATTGTTCACAAACATAAAAGAGTTTTATTGCTTAGTTTGGTTGTGCCGCGTAGGTCTAGAATGACAATCAACAGGCCACTTCGTCGGTGATGATGTTACTGATTGGCAGTGGTACTCCACTGGCCAAATGTCGTAGCCTCCACCAAAGCGCTTGGGTAGGTTTTCCTCCGAGATGTACTGAGTCAAGCGCTTTCGCTCCTTTTCATTGGCTTCAGGATTGATAAAGTCAAATTTGTCAAGGATTCTTGCGGGGAAAAGGGGACGGAGAACCCGCCAAGGAACCTGCAACCAAATGGGTACATTGCACATGAAAACGGCTTGCAACAGCTGTGGATAGAAATCTGCGCAGGATGTACCAGTGAAATTGCAAGCAAGCAGAAGGATATGATGAGGATGAATTGCCCATCCATGCAGTAACGACAACCACAGATATCTTTAACCAAGTTTCATCATCCTGTCGCACTCACCCTCCATAGCATTCATAGACCCAGAGTCACGTTTGCTGACCTCGTTATTGACTTTGGACATGGTCATTCCAATTACGTCAACCACCCGGATGAGTTTGGTCAGGCGGCCGGTAGTGCTTTGCGAAAGTTGAAAGTGAGAGATCATGTCCCATTCCATTCTGTCTGATGACTTGATTGAATTTTCTTACCGCGTAACGTAGTCACACCATTGAAACGACCACTCGTTCACATAGGTGAATGTGGGCAACCAGTCTTCTTCGGCCACATTCTCGAAAAGACCGTGCTGGTCCAAAGAAGCAAATGACAGAAAGATGATGACTCCATAGCGGCTGTCCGGTACAGCTCCCATTGCAAAATCGCCCTTGGCATGTGCTAGATATCGTTTCAAGGCGTCAGATTTGCACCTCTTGCGATCTAGATCGAATGGACGTATATCTTCTGTGCCAAGGTTATGCTCTTTTCGGAACAACAAGGTACCTTGTGCCGCTTTGAGAGCCTTCTTGGCGGATCCTCTGTGGCTCATGAGGAACCGGACAACCCACAAGTCGTCGTGTTTCGTCGAATCATAAAGCGGGTCGTCTTTCAAGCCTTCGCTTACCTCGTCAATCTTTTCGCGGTGCTCTGCTATCAAGTCTTTCACAGCTGGACGTTTGTCATGCTTGTCAACGGGAGGAATGGGATCTGCTACCGCCTCCTCTACACCCTCATCCATGGCCACGACGATGTCATGATTGCTTATTATGGCATTGTGAGAAACAACTGGAAAGAGATGGGCCAACAGCTCCACGTTGCAAAACAATGGATCCAGCATGGAAGGATGATTGCTTTCATTGCAGAACTGCTGTGTGTGTTCGCGGGACAAAGTACCGGTAGAAGTTCTGGTACCGGTAGTAGAAGGGAAACTCAGAGTACCAGGTCAGTATCTTATTGCACGGGCGAATTGTCGGTTGGGTTCCACCCAAGGATCCTCCACTCTTGAATAAAGGCTTCAACATGTTCCTTTGGACGAGCTCCATGTTGCCAACAAATCAGGATTCTCCATCCAAAGGTGAGCACCTTCGTTGTGAACGTTCCAGCAAAATAATTACCACTGGCAGTGACGTCTTCATCGTACCGACCAGTACTGCACCAGGCCCAGGATATTATTTAACTCTGCCTCCTCTCAGACATGTACAGACAGCGCACAATTTGAAATGGCATCCAAAGGCTCATGATTTTGAGGTCGCTTTCTATACATGTAGTGGCTAGCTGGCACTCCTTGTTGTACTCTTCTCTTAACACTCTACGTTGTTCTGCTCGTTGACAACGTCATCACTGATATGAAGATCCCGAAGGATGTCCCTTGTAACTCGCAGCTCGAAATCTGTCAGCAGATTGCGTATGGAGTCCCCATTTCGCACCACATCTTGAGGGTCACAATATGGCAGTGTACGTTCCAAAGTGTTGGTTCGAGCCCATCGCGCTACGCTTTCAAAACCTGCAATTACATGCTCACATGTAAACACCGTGTTGTGGTTGTGGGTTTTGATGTGTCGAGCCAGCAGCTCAGCCACTTTGATTTGATCGGGTTCAATGTCGGTTAGCAGAATCACAGTGGCGTATTGTTGGGGTGTGAGAGAGGCAAGAAAAGGGATCCATTGTGGGTCGCTTGCTTTTTGTACCAGTAATGTGTAGTCTTCCAGGGAACGATGGAGTTCTCTCCTTAACCCTTCCCATGAGACATCCGTGGAAGATTCTTCAGCGTCAGAGTCACCGACCTGACTATCGGCATCACTGGAATAGTTTTCCAACACCACTACATCTCCTCCCAGTCTCATAGCCGTGAGGGGAGCTGTTACCAATGGTGCTCGAAAGGAGTCAGTATCGTTCGGCATCAACACAACCTGTGCCAATGGTACTTCAGAGTCAATGGATTCAGCGGATAGGGCTGTGGCAAGCGCAGGAGGTGCAGAAGCCCTTGGATCAGATGAGACTGCAGTTGCTTGAAGAATGTTGAGTGACGATGTCCCTTGCTGTCCAGCATGAATGGCAGTGGCTACCGCCGTGGGTGGTGCACTGACCGCTGCAGTAGGACGGTTTCTCGATGGAGCGACAGTCGCAATGGCTGTGGGGGGAGTGTGAGGAGGATTCCAGTGTCCTGGTTGCATTTCGTCAGCTATTGTCACTGGGATTTTGATCTTGGCGTTTTGCCCTGCACAAACAAACGTGATAGACAAGTAGTGTGATATAGTGAGTACCTTGCCTCTCTTGTAGCTTTCACGACATATTTTTGGGACCAATACAATTTCCCTATTTTCTTCTTGCTGCAAAAGCTGGTAGAGCTCATCAACAATGTCGAGAGACGGCATGGAGTTACGAGACTGCTTCTGGATACCTGGCAGATCGATATTGTTCATATGGAGGCGAGTGATTTTGACTTTCTTTTCTTTGGCACGGTTTTCAGATGGTACATGTAGGGTGGCTCTCCACGAGACGACTTCCTTGAGTTTGATTTGAACGGATTGAATATTGACTCCACTTCGATTGGTACAGGCAATAAATAGTTGCAGGGCTTTGCCTCGTCCTATATGGACATCTGGAATTCGGGCGGCGATGCGAAGAGATCCGCTCTTCAGGCCTAAGAACCCACTAACGTGATGCAACTGTGGCGATATCCTTGCAGGGATGATTTCTTGAGGCTTGGGACAGCCTCGTCCCAGTACAGTTCTCTGAGACAGGATCTTTCCATCTTGAAGGACCCTCAAGTGGTAAGTAATAGAGCAACCATTTCTGGACTGGTATTCCGACCCTAAACCACTTTGGTGTTCCCGAAACGAGGAGGGGAGTGCCCGTGATGTTTCCACCTGAAAGGGAACCACAAAGTAAAGCTGTCGATTTGCTCGTCGTTGACGTCCCATCCCCTCAGGCCAAAGGGAGACTCTGGTCTCGCACAACCTCCGCCACCCAACAGCAGTTGCGCCGCTGGTACTGTCCTGAATAATGGAACGTTCCTCTCCAAAGAAATGTAAAATGAGATTGCCCTGGAAATGCATTGCGGTTTGTGAGGTCAACTCGGCAACAATTCGGCCACGTATATCAGACCCTGCTTGAAAGTGCTTCACTCTTCCACCGGGTCGCTCTCCCTCCAACTGAATCTCCATGGTGCCGACTTGATTTCCCATGGTTGCTTTGGTTTGTTGCTTGTTTGTACGACGTGTCACAGAGTTACCGAGTCGCCACTGTTTGAACTGTAAAGGCAAATCTTGCTAAACACGAAGTCTGTTGGGGCTAGCTCAATGACGTCAAATGAGTGAACGGTCTGAGTTGATTGAGTGACTGAGCTAGTGACTGTCACTCGACTCAGTCACTCAGTCACTCAGTCGTGTTCCCATCCAAAGATCCATCGCATCCTCACAAGAAAAATCTTCGGTTGGATGCCACAATACCCAACAACTCTCTGTCAAAGTAGAAGTCAGAACACCCAACAAAACAATGGCAGTCTTCTCGTTGCTAGTTCCCCTTGTTGTTCTGGCGTTATCGGTTGTATTGGGGTATCTGGCACAGCAACAAGAGTCTCCGCCACCCTTGACAACAGCACCGTGTACCAACGATGAATGGTTGAGTGTATCACTGGATCCTGCCGTGGAAGGTTGGATGGCGTCGGGTAGCAATAAGCTGCCATTGTTGGATCCTTGTCACGTCTTTTCCGAAACCTACGTGGAATCACGACGAAAATTCCGACAAGCTGCCTCCAAGGTGGGAGCCGAATGGCATCGGTTACCCATTGCCATCCCTCCGTCGCTGCAGGTGGATGGATTCTTAGCAGGAACAGATGACGATGACACGGAATACACCATTGATATTGCCGTTTTGTACGGCACCAAACCTGGATTGGCCGTTCATACGGCGGGAGTTCATGGCGTGGAAGGATACGCCGGAGCTCCCATTCAGATTGCTTTTTTGGAGTCCATTTATCCTCTGCTCAAGCAACAAGAATTGCCCACGATGGTGCTAATTCACGCCGTCAATCCATTTGGTATGGCACATTATCGCAGATTCAATGAAAACAATGTCGATTTAAATCGCAATGGACTCCATCCGGAAGAATGGAAACAACTATTGCACAGCATTTCAACCACTTCCCATCAAGACACACCCTATGCGCAATTCCATACACTCTTCAATCCCAAGGGACCACCCAATTGGCTTTATGCCACCGTTACCCTCTTAGCACACGCCATTCAACAGCTTGCAATCCACGGATTTTTTACCTTGAAAGCTGCCTTGGTCACGGGACAATACTACGATCCCAAGGGTATCTTTTATGGTGGCAACGAATTGCAGCCATCGTTGCGTGTTCTGTACGACTTTTTTCAAGAGACACTCTTGGCAGAAAAAGAGCAACAATCCACAACTGAAGCAGATGATGATACTGATGGAGAAGAAGCAACAAAAACAAATGCAAAATGCTGCACGGGTACCGTCACTTGGATCGATGTCCACACAGGCTTGGGCCCCTCGGGGTCGGATTCCCTGGTTGTCGACAAGGAATCCATGTCAGTGGTAGAACAGCAAGCTCCCATTTGGTTTCCGGGAGCACACATGCCTCACCTCTCCGAACAGGCTCAAGACGTCAACAAAGGGTACGAAGACGCCATGGGCTTTACTCCCTGCTTGTTTCGACGGCTGTTTGCACCAGAGCAAAACTACTGTGCGGCGGCACAAGAATTTGGAACGGTTCCGGGTCTACTGGTGGCGCATTCTCTGATTTTGGAAAATCGAGCCTTTCATCACGTGGCGTCGCGTCAAGAAGCCTTGCAATGGGCTCAGAGCACCACCAAACGAGCCTTTTACAAGCAAACACCCACGTGGAGACGACAAATACTGGATCGAGGAATGCAACTGTGGCTGCAAGCCATACGGAGATCCGCTCTGGCTGATGATTAGATTGGAATGCCGCGGTGAGATAGATAGATATAAAACCCTCCAGCAGGGGTGCTATTATTGCTGCTGGTAAAGGCTAGGTACCTCGCTAGAGGTAGTAGTGCTGAAAGAAGAAACAGATACATTTCTAGGTGCACGGTTGGTAGCAAGCGTTGTTATGTATCTACTAGCTAGTATCTATCTAAGCTGTTTTCTTGGCTTTCTTGGTTCCTCGCATGAGCACATTCCTTCGAATCCAGATGGCCAGATCCATGACTGGCATCAGACAGGTCTTCCAGAACGGATTGTTCAAGTGAAAGACTTCTACCAAATGGAGTTTGTTTTGATCGCATTGAAAATGAAGCATGACCACATCCAACCCCACCAATCGAAATTGATATTCAAAGCGTCGTTTCAATTGGAGCGATGTCGCATTGGTGTGTTGTTTGCAATGTTCTAGAATGTAGTCGTCCACTTGGAGGTGTTCATTGTACTGCGATGTGAGTGATGCAGCGTTGGCTTCTTCTTGCTGATCCTGTGGGATTTCGGTCGCCATGCGAAATACCGTTTGTTTCAGCAGGGTACTCAATCCAGTGAGCGACAGCAGCACCAAGAGGTAATAGGATAATGGTGTCAGGACTCCCTTGCCGGAATATTCATAGTTCTGAAAGGTATCTCGTGTATAAGAGGAGGGCATGAACAAGATGGTTCCGCCTTGAAAGGCATCGCAGCATCGAGATGCCGTGGTGGGACTGCAGAGCATTCCATGATAGTGTGTGAATTCGTGGAGTTTCGAATTGGCACTCGCAGGACTTGCAGGAACAGAGGTGGTGGCAAATGCTGTAGTGGGCGACTTCATGGTTTTTGTTTGTTAATGATGATCTGTCCAACTTTCTCTCTTTATGATAAAAATATTCACCGTTTGGTCTGCTCTTTCAACAAAGACTTGCCCTCGATGCCGTTGCTGTGCAGCTCTCGGAATTCGGCATGGGATCGAAGAGCGAGTGTCCATCGTTGGTGCCAATCGCCTTGGATTACAAATTAACCCGCAGTCTGAGCTAACCGTTGGCTATTTAGGATCTTTTGGATCTTTCGACAGTATCCCTCACTTTACTGTATGACGAGGTCTGGATGATGGATAAAAATGTAGCCTGAAGCCGTGTCAGCTTTGACGCTGGGGGGCATGTTCACGTTCGTTGTTGGAGCGAAGGATGAAGTTTTTAAGTTTGGGGTCGCTGATCTCTCGGGAGCTCTCAAGCTGTCTTTTCTTTTGGCCATTCATTGAAATCGATTGGCCTCTTTGTTTGGGAAAGCTTGACGGAGGGTTGCTCTTGTTGTTGGATTGTTTTTTGTTTGGTTATAGGAGAAGAAGATGCAACATCCCCAGATGGAACTGTTTGTGATTCAGCGCTGTTGGTACAGTGGTCCTCATGTGGAACCGAGTGTCGACTGTCGTCGTTTGTTTACGAGTCGTCGCGAGGCCGAAGAAGTGGCCTACCATTCGGCCCATGAGTTTGCCAATCAAAATATCTTTGCTACCGCAGCTGCCAATAATGCGAAACCTGCCACGGTCAAGACCCTCTTGTTGCCTCCTTACGCCAACTGTGGCGAAAGCAGTTATGCCTTTCAGACTTGTGGCAAACTCTTTTGGGTCCGATCGTTGCAAGCCACCATTGTCCCGTTTGTCTTTGGCGCCACGTCCTTTGACAAAGCCGAAGTCGTCTTTACCGAAGGCATTATTGGTGGAACGGGAAATCGCAATTCGCGTCGAGGATCCGAAGCCAAGAGCGGACACGTCTTTTGTGGTGCCGATGCTAAGCGATGTGCCATTGATGCCCTGACGCAAAAGCTCACACTCGATGATCGCCGCATGGATATCAAGGTGACGGTAGATCAAATTCCCATTGGCAAGGCGGCTCATACCACTGCTGTGGATTGGCCACCCTCGCAGCGGCTCTTGCAACAACAGCAACAGCATCAAATGCAATTTGGACACACCATGGAAGAAGAAGAAGAAGGAGATCAAAAGCGAGAATGGAACGTGGAAAACCCCAATTTGCCATCCAAGCGTCAATGCAAGCTCAATCGCCAGGAACCACAGGATCAGCAGGCAGTGTCTTGCAGTATGATGTTTTAACTAAACAAATGGCATCCACAACAACCAACACACGCGAGATTTAACTTGAGTGTGTGGGGACTTATCAGCAACAAGAACAAGAAGACAAAAAGACGAGAACAAGAAACAACAACAAAGCTACATGTCGGGGCGACCAACCAATCAAACAACAATGACTACTACTACTTACTAAAACAGGAAGAAGGGAACGAGGAAAACAGTAGAGAATGAACCAACCACCAGGGAAGCTAACTTCTTGCCATGAATTGAACACAAATGGCAAACGGGAGGGTACCATAGCATTTCAGGGATGGGGCTACTACTACTAGCTAGATAGATAGTAGTAAAACGAGATAAAAAGTGCAAAACTGTGTACATGTAAAACAACCAAATCAAACTTAACCAATAGATTAGTACCTGAGTTCTAAGCAAGCAGAAACACAACAATGCGCTTTTTCGGATGAGCGGAAGTAGCAATGCTCGAATCGTGCAAACGAAGCGTCCAAATTCCGCTTAGAGAAAGTAAACCTCTGGTTTCCTCAAGGATGACGGCGCATGAGAGGCAGCAGCAGCAGTTCGCACCCCTTTTCATAGCTTGTGGGCATCCCCCATTCGGCACGCATTTTGCCATGATGTCCGTGTGTTTTGAAATAGACAATACGGTAGCTAGCTAGATCTTCAGACCTTCTTTCTTCAGGACTTGATATCAACCTGTCGTTAATACAAGAGAGTGTCATCATGCTTGGGTTGACGTCCCCTTCGATGCTTCGCTCATGGATTGAGATAATGATTCGGCCTCGTTGCTTTGCTTCTCCACGGTGAGTTCGATGTGTACATTAGTAACGTGGCGTGGAAAATGAATGCTTCAAGCCAGGCAGCGGAGTAGCCGTTAATCAACGAGGAACTCAAGGAGGGCCACCATGGCGCGGACACAACATCACCTCTCCTTTCAAAACCAATGCTCATGGTCCGTTGCCATGCCGGTCTGATCCCAGCAACTAGACTATAGTATCAAGCTTTCTTCATCCAAATCGCTGACCGCATTCGTATCTTTGCGTCATGAATAGTAGCAGCAGAAGTATTGTCAGCCTTGGCAGTGGTGGTAGCAGCTCGTCTGGCAGCAGTATTAGCACTATGAGCAACCACGGCGACAACAACCTTAAGCCAAGACTGACCTTCATGTCAGCGACGAGGATATCCTTTGTAGGGATGGTCCTTTTGCTCTGTCCTTTGATGGGTTCCATCTACCAGACCCAAAACTGCACAGTTCTACTGCAGCAACATGGTATTAGCATGAGTCAGTTGGAACTGCTAAGCAACGACGAAGTCAAAGTCGCCAAGAAGGAGCGTATCATTCCAGAAGGCAATGTGACAGTCCCCACCAAGCCCACCAAAATTGGTTCAGGTGGAAGAAAAGCAAGCGGAATCAACACCAAGAACCAATTCTCCTGTCAGTTGCAAACACCACCCAAGCACCGCAAAACCTTGGCGCGTGTCGTTCTACTACAACGTGATGGGCGTCGTCAATTACGAGACTTTGTCACACATTACACGCGTGTGCTACCCTACAATTCACTAGTTATTATGGATCATGAAGGCAATGATGACTATACTCAGTCCTTGCTCAAAGATTATGGTGAACTGGGGGCTCATATATGGAAATGTGAGGGTTCCTTCAAGGCCAAAGCCGCCATGTGGTCACAAGTGACACGAGTCTATGCAGAGGATTCTGGATTTGTCTTTCCAGTTGATGTAGATGAGCTGCTCGCAGTGAAACAAGATGCTGGCATGCAATGGTCCAGCAAGGCTCTCAAAGATGCACTCGGATCACTGGGCAAATCTGGGAAACCCTACAAGATGAATTGGATTGAAAGTGTCCCCTCTGAATGTCACGTGCACATGTCCAATGCCAAATCTGTTGCTACCAAAGAGGGCACATATGCCTCTGAAATGTGTGACATTCAATTTGTCAAAACCAAGGAGATTGGATGCATGGACAAGACATTCTCCCGAGGGGTTCATTTTCACAAGACTGATACTGGCAATCATTACGGAGGCACTAAGAAATTTCCTGATCTGAGCAAAGCACTATGTGAGGAAAAGGGATTGAGCAATGTCTATGAGATTTCTCGATTGGCATTGATCCATTTGAAAGAGAAAACATTCGAAGATTGGCTGGTGCATGGGATGCGTGGAGCAACGGATCGAGGCTTTAATGAAGACATGGACATTGATTGTGATCAAGTTCAACAGTCATTGCATTACTGCAAAAAGTGGGAGAAGATCACCAAAGCAAGGTTCTCCCCCTACGAATTGCGCAAAGTTTATTTGGAAGATGTTTGCCCACCAGGAGAGGATGAATTGATGCCTGTTCATCAAACCTTTTGTCGAGGTTGATGAGTTGGTCCAACGTATCAGCTGATTTGACTCAGATTCAAACCGTGGGGTGGTTCCATCCACCATACTAACTGTACGGTGTCGCTATCAATGTCGAAGAGAGTCCGGCAAGATGAGAAGCAATAGAGATGCCGAGGACTGGCATCCCAGTCCAAGCAGCCAATTTAGAATCCGCTTCATGATCTATTTAAATGTAGTATTTGCCAATAAAGCAATACAGTTTTGTTACTCCGAACTGTCGCAGATGAGCGCTGCACAGCCGTATGCCACATTTTCGGAGCTTCTTCTTTGTCGATGGGCCTGGAAAGCAATTGAATCCAGCAGGGAGCCCCTACTGCACGGATGCTAACTAACAAACTACTAGTAGTAGACCCCATGCAACAGCCCCAAGATGCATCGGATCAAATTGGCAGTCAGTATGGTAACTACAGCAACTATGACTTCTGCTTCTTTGCTGCCGTGGCCGGAGCAGATCTTGCACTACTCGGAGGTGGCTTTTTGCGACTGGCCCTCACCTTTTCTTGCAATTTTCGTATGGAACTGTCAATGTCTTTGGTTTCCGTGTCCACCCTTTGGAAGCGTGATTTGACTTGCTGCAACTCTTGCGTCAGAAACTGTTTTGCCTCTAGGAGCTGCAGAAAGGTTTGTTCATCATTGTACTCTGCAACGGCTGCTTGGACACGTTCCTCTTTCAGAGTCACTGGTTTCAACTTTCCCACTTCTAACAGATCTCGATAATACTGTTCTGTGGGGTCTGTAAAGACGACCTCATCGTATGATTCACTGACCACGGGCACATTGGGATTGGATGTAGGGAGTGCGGAGGGAGCTGTCCCTGGTGGTGCCGGTGGGTACAGCTTGATTCCATGAGCTAGCTATTATGTAATGAATGGAGATGATGTGAGAAGATAAAGTTTAACAAAGCAAGTTGGTCAAGCACTCTTGATACTCTAGTCTAGCTGGCTAGATAGCTAGAGCCGAGCAACGTGCAACCAACCAACCAACAAAGGCAGATAGATACTCACCAAAGCATCCATTTCCTGAGCTTCCTTGGCCCAGACAATTTTTATCTGCGCCTCAAATTCCCCCCAACCACATTCTGTCACTTCAAAGGGTGGTTGCAATATTTCCCGCGTGGGTTCAGCAAACGAGGCATGGAGCTGGAAGACTACCTTTTCAATGACGCCACTGAGATCTTCATTCTTGGGACCCCGAACATACAATGTCCATTGATGCGTTTTGAATTCGTCTGCCTTTTTCCCCAGAAAAAAGGCCACACTGCCATAGACAATGGGAAGACATGCCGTCGTCTTTTCCAGCCGCTTTAGAGGTTGCTTGCTATTATTGGATTGGTCCGTGGATGTACCGGACATGTTTGTTGTTTGTTGTCAATGGTGGTGTGGAAGCAATTAGGAAGTTTTTCGGCGAGGATATATTCAACTCTAGCTAGCTAGCTGGTAGAGATGACTGTACAGTTCTAACAAGAGTTGACAGCACAGTATTTTAAAAAATGTAGCTCCATGTGGATACATGTGTTGCTCAAACAAAGACAAAGCCTCGACAACAACAACCCCAACACCCAACACCTCGCTCGATCGATCTCGCCTCTCGTTTCTCGTCTCGGTCTGTTTTGGTCTGTTTTCGTTTTGACCGTCAGTGCCCTCCTCAGAGGTCACAATAATGACGCCATGGTCGTGTTCTGAATGAAATGTGCTTGAAGATACCTTTTGAAGAACACAGCAACAGCTGGTCGAACATCCATGGCGACGGAAGAAAAGCAGGAGGCTTTACAACGCACTAACAACGCACGAGCTTGGAGCAGACAGCCAATGGCACAACTGTGTCTGTTGTTCTCTGAGCCGCTCTCTGAACACAGCTTCTTGTTCTTCACAATTTCAACCTTTTTCCTTTCGAGCTTTACAATCCTTCTCATTCAACCATCAATCCATCAATCAAGGCACAGAAAGTCAATCGCTTCGAACAAAAACAATTCTATTCTACAGCATACGAACAACCATGACACGATCATCACTAGCACTTGTTTTCTTTGGTCTGGGCACCGCTGCCTTGACTGGCAGTGCGTTTGCGCCGTCACCCAGTACCAATAGCAGACCCACAAAGTCGTTGGGGCCTCTCCATGTCTCGTCGGCATTGCCCACCAACCCCATGGAAAGCAGCAATCAGCATCAGCAGCATCATGAAGAGACTGTAATTTTACCACCCAATGTGCATGCTCCCGTTACGGTCATCAATTCCCCGCAAGAACTGGCGGCTTTTCTGGAACAAGACGAACGACTTTGTGTCATCAAGTACGTACTGCATCACAACGCATTTAGTTTCAAGGGTCATTCATTGAATGGCGCCCTCACACATCTTATGTTTCGTTTGTAACTTGCTTACTTTACAGATTCCACGCTGCCTGGTGCAAATCCTGTCAACGCTTTGGAGTCAAATTCCAAGGTCTGGCCAATCAAAAGGCGGATTGGATCGGCAACAATGATGATGACAATACTGTAGTGCAACCCGGTCCCATGCGCTTTGGAAGCATTGAGTTTGGCGCCAACAAGGACATGTGCCGTGCACTGTCAATCAAGCGATTGCCGACGGTCCATTTCTACCAAAAAGGACAACAACTCGAAGAGTTTCCCTGTGGACCGTCCAAGTTCCCTCGTCTCCTTGCAACGATTGATTACTTTTTGAACCCACAATCATCGTCGTCTGCATCACAATTGTTCGAAACGACATTGCAAGAAGGACAACAACTCATGTCCAGTGGAGAAGTGGCAGGAGTGTTGCAAGAAATGATGGCAAAACAGGCCGAGGGAACATTCGAACAGGCTCCTGCCAATGAGAAAGCCAACAACAAACAGAAGAAAAAGAGAAATGTGGCATGGTGGAATCCAATGCCCTAAACAATCAATCAATCCACCTCACTTCCTGGCATCTGTCTATCTAGCTAGCTAGTTGCTCATGGCTGACGGACGGGCACTCATTTCAGAATCCACTATTTTCATAGAATGTATACATTATAAACGCAACCACTCTCGATTATTACTATTGTAGTCCGTAGTTTGGGGACAGAAGTTG
This sequence comes from Seminavis robusta, assembly GCA_903772945.1. NCBI lineage: Eukaryota > Bacillariophyta > Bacillariophyceae > Naviculales > Naviculaceae > Seminavis > Seminavis robusta. The sequence goes on along the minus strand of CAICTM010000079.1, from coordinate 45,919 downwards.
GATGCCCAAAATGAACGGTGGAAGGCAGTGAGAGAGGCTCAGTCGTAACTTGGGGAGTCTAGCTAGTCTAGGCTACCCTTTCATAAACTGAGATTGATGCGCAGATAGCGCCACTAAGAGGTTGGAGAGATTGGGAATCCATGGTCTGGCCTGGTTGGCATCCCCTTTTGGAGAAAGATTCAACCTGAATTCAATCAAGCAGCTGTCCGTAGGCACTTCTCCCCTCTAATAGAGCACTAGACTAGTGGCTGAGATTGGTGCAAAGATCCCGTGGTGACCGCCTTGGGTTGGCGGAGATTAGGAACCACAATTCTCCACACCTAATTGTCGCCTGAACCTCGGGCTTCCACGCACCACCCAGGTTGCAACTACTAGATCTAGTAGTCTAGCAAATAGTAAGTACTGCGACTCGACTCGGCTCGTCGTCGTCTTCTGATGAACAACATACATGATGGCAACAGCTGTGGCTGATTGACAGCTGGTGATCAAACGCATCTCAAGGTGGTGGTTGCGGTTTTAAGTTAGCCTTAGACTAGCTACCTATGGTATCCTTATACTAAACGACAAAATGATCATAACAATATTATTGCTATGACCAACGATCAAAAAGGACCATCACTTTTCGCTCCAACAGAAACTCATGGCAATGATGAATCGACTACATGTAGGAGCATGGATGTTGGGAGGGTTTTGTGTGGTTGGGAGCTTGTTGTTTCTGCTGTTGTCATCCTCCCCTGATTCCCAGAAGGCTGTGTATTGGCTTCTCCAGGTCCATCCAGTGCTACACATTCTTCTTCCAATAAGCGGCAATGACAATGACGCTCAATACAAAACGGGAGATCATCGAAGATTATTAGAAGGCAATGATGCCACTACTAACTTGGATTTGGCGTCATCTCTAGCTGACTCGGGTGCCAATATGCGCGTGTTTGGTCCTGCCTTGGAAAAGGATGTGGACTTTTACCAAGTTAAGGATGGACTGGCCATGGCATGGTTCACGCCTTCCTCACGGCGGCAATTTCTGCAAGCCAATGGGCACAAGTGTTGGACCGAAAGCACGGAAGATGTCTTGAAGCATAGTGGAAATGCCGTGGTTCAGAGATACGATGAATTGGAAGCGTCTCCTTTTTTGCAGACGGAAATTTGGAAATTTTGCATGTTTGCCACAGGCAACGGCAACGTGTATTGGGATCGTGAACAAGTGGTGCCGCTGCTGTTGTGGCAAGACATTTGGGAAATGGAGGACACGAGTGATAGTAACAAGGATCGCAGTACAGCCCTACTCGTCAACCACAACAACCATGCGGACAATGCCATTTCTGCCTCGGCGTGGGTGCATTCCAGCTTTTTGAGGTTGGATGGAAACAACTACGCCAAGACACTCTCCGAACACATGCTAAGACTCTTGCTGGAGACAGAAGATAGTGTGCTGACTTCCAATCCTCTCTACACCTATCGAGCTTTGGCGCAACACATTCAAAACGATGACAAGATTCAACATTTGTGGCAAACCAATTGCCAAGTACCATCGACACAGCATCCAGCGGATCATGTCCTGGTCCAGCAACCAAAATCAAACCAAAATATGAAACAATCCGCACGAAAAAGACGAAACAGAAATGTAAAGGAGGAATTCAATATCCCTCCCGAATTCACCAAGTTGCCAACCTTTGGGTTGCACTGCACGATTCCAGGCGGGTACTGCTGCCAAGTGTGGAATCCAGCGTATGGTAACGAGACACCCGTCTTTATGGTCAAACATCCCTTTGGCACTACTGGTGGTCTCACCAAGACTCCAGCAATCATCACAGCAGAGAAGCAACATTTCCCTTCCAACTCTGACTCCACTTGGTCCACCATTACATCCGTGCCGAACAAGGTCGCCGTCGTTCCGAGCAAACTGGAAACTCCCAACTTTTTTGACATTCTCCTCCAAAACAATTGCCTCCCCACATCGCAGGAATGCCGATCCTGTTTGAAAAAGGCTACTTCCAGCGCTGGATGCGATGATCAATGTGCCGAGGACTGCCCGTGCTACTGCAAAGTCCTTTGTCATATTCGGCCACCACCCAAACATGTCCAAGCGGTGTGGTATGTTTCACCACCGCTCTACCAACAACAAACATCGCAACCGCAACGGTTGATTCCACGGATCATTCATCAGACTTGGTATGAACCACTCGACCAGGAAAAGTACCCCAACATGTCTCGATTAATGTCATCGTGGAAACACAGTGGTTGGCAGCACAACTTTTATGATGATGCCACGGCTGCCAAATTCTTGGAGAAGCACTTTCCCTCGCAAGTCTTGGAGGCATACAATGCCATTCAGCCCGGAGCATTCAAGGCTGATTTGTTCCGGTGAGTACTCGTGCCTGTGTCTTGTATTATATAATGATGTAGCTTATTCTGACCTGTCTTCGCACACACCCCGCTCTCGTGTGGCTTTGTATCGTTCAGGTATTGTGTGCTCCTGATTCAAGGTGAGTTGGCAAAACGGAAACATACTATACCAACTCCGTGGCCTGAGTTAATCTCTTTGGTTGTCTTCTTTTTGGACAGGTGGGGTCTATGCCGACATGGATGTTTTGTTGGAAACGAATTTGGAACTGGCGATTGATCCAGATGTTGGATTCATGACACCCATTGACGAACCTGGAATCCGAGTGAAGCAACAATCGTGTCTTTGGAACGGGTTTATGGCGGTCGCACCAGGGCACCCATTTGTCGCCAAAACCATCGAGATTGTAGTCAACAATATCCGCAATCGATTCACCAGTGTGGATTATGACGACATGCTTTGCCCTGGGCCCATCCTCAGCACGAGTCATTCGTTCGATATTCTCTTCACAACGGGACCATGTATCTTGGGAACGGCCATGAACATGATCTTACAACGCCATCCTCAAACTGGATTCGCACCTGGAGAATTGGACATCTGGGGAGGAAGCAATGCAAACGAAGAAGGACAGAAGAAACAACAACGACAACGCCCACCTATGATTGAACCCAATGATCCTCGTCTGGCCATTCCAGGTAGATCCATCATCTTGAGACAAAACAAGCAAGACATGGGGGCCCATCGATTTACTTTGGACGAAAAGAACCTCATCATGTGCTCGACCGACATGCCAGAATACGATGATCGACCAAAAAAGCCGCATTATGCGGAAAGTGGAAAGTTGACACCTCTCTACGGGACAACCAAATTGTATTCCGACACAGTTGCAGCCAACGAAGAGATTCGAGTAGTCGTGGTGGGCAATGCCAACAATTTTACTCTATAGACAACTACCGGTACCGGTACATGTTGTGTATTCATGTCTTGTCGACATCGCAATTCCTACAAACGTGCCAACTGCCACAAGTCACACCCTCTGGATGCCGCCACCTTGGTGAATCCAATGTGCAGGGAGCAGCAGCCAAGGATCTGTGCGGTTTTGATGGCTTGTCCACTGGGGACTTGAGTTGGCTGAACCAGGAGATTACTTCTAATTTCTTTACTTCTTATCTGCTTTGCTTTCCCCCTCTTTTGTTGTCCGTTGCTGCTGTGTTTCCCTGACTTGTAGTTTATGCAATTGGAAATCCTCTTCCTTTCTTCTGCCCAGGCTTAGAACCCTGTTTAGTCACAACTAACTAGCTAGGCAACCTTGGATTTGCAGCAACTCAACCAGCGACACAGCTGTTGCTTGTTGATGAGGCGTGGACAACGAAGGAATGTTGCTCAGAAAAACGAGTATGCAGACTCGATGCTTCAATCAGCGAGGACCTTTGGTTGCCTCAAACTTCTTGAAAAGGCGTGCAGCAAATCTGGGAGCTAGGTCATGGTAGCTTTGATACCGGCAGGTAGATTATTACCGTCATCTTGCACCAAAGAACCGATTCGGACGGAACGGTTCTAGAGTATCAAGATCCACCCCTTTGGATAACTCGGTGGCAACCATGGCGCCCAAAATGGGTGCCAATGTCACGCCCGAGTGGGTCACAACACAGTAAAAGCCAGGTTCCAGAAAGCCAACGGAAGGGAGACCATCAAGCGGGATGGGGCGCACGGCACTCTCAGTGCGATACAAGTCTCCCAAAACTCCCGGGACGAGTTGTTCGGCTGACGAAAGCAGGTTTGTAGACCGCGTATCTGTTGGTCGTTGCTCTTGCGTTTGACTGGCGGCCCCATCGCCGCCAACCTCCAACTCACCTCCACCAACGACCATGCTTCGCTCGTTTCGTTGCAGTACATGAGACTCCCGCACGGTATCGACCAGAATACGCTGTAGGACTCTTCCGCTACTAGATGGTTGTTGTTTTGCTGCTGGACGAACAAATGCGATTTGCCCAGGCCGATGCAGCATGGGAAGGTGTCCCAACCTGGCACTGCCGATGCCTGCTGCCAATACAACAACATCTGCCATCATTGTCTTTTCTTCTGGTGATGCAGGATCGCCATCTACGGCAGTATAGATAATCCCGTTTACAACCTCATTGTTGTCTCGTACGACACCCGTCACATTTTGACCGGAAAGGAACGTCGCTCCCAAGCGCACCGCCTCTTCTCGCATGACTTTCACTGCGACGGATGGATCGACCAGTCCTTCCTCTGGGTAATAGTATACATAGGGCTGTTTGTCGTCGTCTTGATCTTGATCCTCAAAGTTAGCCAATGGTTCCAATTCGTGAATTGTTTTAGAGTCCAATGGTCCCTGATGTCGATATCCCGGTTGTGGCGGCTTGGGTTGTGACTGTCGCACCAACGACCCACACCAAATGGGATGTTGTTTCAGTAGTGGATCCCGTCTCCATCCGTCCATCCCCAGATGATTCAGGAATGCATATGCCGGCGGTGACTTGTCATTGGCATTGAGCCACGCCCACGATGCCGGTGTCGTGAGACCATTAGTAGTAGTAGTATTGCGGCCACAAGCATCGACGACGGTGACTTGTTCCCCTTGTCGTGCCAACTGCAAGGCGACACTGGTCCCTAGTATCCCTCCACCAATGACAATGGCAGTCTTGACTGGTTTCCTTTCGTGTTGCCTGGTATTGGTGTTGGATGGTGTTGCCAAGAAGGTGAATCCCAGCGATGGCACCTGGATGGATTGTCGTCTTTGGGATGTCGTTTCTTCCATTTCTTGTTCCTTACCGCATGCTTCAATTTCTCTTGAATCAATACCTCCAACAGTTTGCAATAGAGCTTCATGCCTTGGTTGCGGTACTTGATTTCTTACTGGCAAGAAGAATGCATTTCTCTGTTTCCATTCTTGCCGTGCCAGTTGTAGATTTGGAATGGCCGTCGGCATGGATTTGGAATATCGATACAGATAGTCGAGCACTTGTTGTTTGGTTGTGGTTGTTGTGGTGTCGTTGAGTTGTACTTGCAAGGCTGGAAGAAGTTCTTTTGTGACGAGCAGTTCCAAGTCTTGAGCTCGCTCTGTATGGACTTGGAGTGCCGTCAGTGGTCCGCTGTTGTTGTTACTGTTGTTGTCATGACAAAGCAACCACATTGTAGCCGCCCAGAGTAACTTTTGTGCTGCCTTGGACACTATAGTGGCATGACAAGACACGTGTTCGATCTGCTGAATGCCTCGACGACGCAAGATGGTTTCGACCGTGGCCGCATGTGTTCCATAGAGATAGGTGGGTGGCGATTCGTCGGAAGTGACAGGATCGGCATGGGTTTCCAAAACTCCAAAGTGCGGCACGACAATCGTACAATCGCTGTTAGGTGGCAATCCATTGCCAATCCACACCAAATCTTTCCGTCGATGTGGTAGAGTCGCATTGAGAATACTAGGCCATTCCTGGGCGGCCGTGGCGACAAAAATGGGTGTCCCTGCCGGTGACAAACATCCGGGAGCTACTCCTCTTGGGACGGCTCTAGTAGTAGTACATGTACATGTACCGTCGATTGTGGCGGAAAAGAGGGACCCGATGCGCCCAGCCGCACCCACAACTTCTCCTCCTGTGGACGGGTTCTCAACATCTTTGCTGGACAAATGCAAGCTGCTTCTTATTCTTCCTATCCAATTTCGACTGGGCCACCAAGGGGACGCAAACGCAAATGTAGTAGGCCATGGTAGTATTAGTGATAGGAACAACAGCAAAAACGATGGTGGCCGGATCTTCATTGTTTCATCCAAACAGCCAATGGCTGCGAAGTGTTTTTGTGTCCACAAAAAATGAGAGGATGTGCGCTCTGGCACGGTTGATCAAAGATCTTCAACACTTCTGCTGGCTTTAAAAAGATCCACAACCACCCAACACACACCATTTTTTCCGCTCCAAGCAACGCATTCATTCAGCAAACGACGACCATGACAGCGGCAGGTCCATCCACAACTAGGGCTTCTTCTCTGATCAGCACCAACAAACCTCTGTCTGACTCTCAGAAACGTGCGTTTGCGACAATCGCCGAAGAACCGGCATTACTGCATCACGAAGAAATTGTGTCCCATAAATCTCCATACGACCTGAAAGCATGGTGGCAGTACCTGGATGATATCGATTCTCTGATTCAAGATGTCAGTGGTCCTGCGTTAAAGCACAAACAACCACCATTGTGGCATGTCCGTAATTTTGTGGGCAAACGCAGTGTTGCGGCATTGCCGGGATCGTACAAGTTGTGGAAACATCACTGGGAGTTTGTGTTACGACGATACAAGAACAGCAGCACGGATGCTACTACAACTACTAGCAGTATGAGTGCCATGGAAGTGCTGCAATGTTTTGAAACGGCGCTGCGAACACTGCACAAATTTCCACGAGTCTGGATGGAGTACATTCAGTTTGTCTTGTCGCTCCCAGATACCGTCATTGCCGTGCCCACCATGACAACGACAACAATCAGCAATACTACTGGCAGCACTAGTAGTGCGAGAATGACCAAGACGACGTTTCTACGACAATTGGCCAATCGAGCCTTACAAGCTCTTCCCATTACACAACACGAAGACAAACTATGGCCCATCCTGCTCGAGTGTTGGAAAGACGATGCCGAATTGAATGACTTTTTGGCCGATGACGATGACGACGACGACGATGATGCGGTATTGAATAATAACAATACAAATAACGACGACCCCTTGCGCGTCGAAACACGCTGTCGTCTCTTGAAACGATACGGAATGCTACAACCCACTTTTCAGGCCACGTTGTGTCAAGAATACATTCAACATGCCAAATGGGGAGAAGCCGCGCTGCTTTATCAGCACATGTTGCAGACCGCCACACCGGCCGTACAAGATACGCCGCAATATTATCAATGGTGGAATGCCTTGGCCGATTTGTGCACCACACATCCTGCCGAAGTAGAACAAGCCGGTGTGCCCTGGGAAGCCATGGTACGAGCGGCCGTGGCCATGGACTCGACCACAACAAAAACTGCAGCGGCAACAACACAATCGTCCGTCTTGCAAGAAATGAGAGGACTGTTGTGGTCCAAATTGGCAGATTCATGGATTCGAAGAGGAGAATTCGATTTGGCAAGATCCGTGCTCGAAGAAGGAATGGAATCCGTGTCCCGTGTCCGAGATTTTACCATTCTATTTGATGCTTATTTGCAATTCGAAGAGGGACTTTTGGAAAATTTAACCGAACAAATGAATGACGACGACGACGAACAAGAAGAAGTTGCGGCGGATGATCAAGATTGGGATATCTTGTTGGGAACTACCAACAGCAAAAAGGACAAGGACGACAAACCGGCACAGTCCATGGCGGATCTGGAATTGGCATTGGCGCGAGCGGAACACTTGACGGCACGACGACCCATTCTTCTCAATCGAGTGCTATTGCGACAAAATCCAAACAATGTCAGTGAATGGCTCAATCGAAGTCAACTTTACGTCAAACAAAAGGAACCCATCATGGCAGTCGCCGCTTTGGAAGAAGCACTCAAGACGGTACATCCCAACAAGGCCAATAATGGAAAACCAAATGCCATTGTCACGGAACTCGTCAAATTATACGAAGAACGATCGGTTGCCAAGGCACGGGATTTGCTGGATCGAATTTGCAATCAACACGAATATCCATTTGCCAAGGCCGATGAATTGGCCGAATGCGTCGCGGCATGGGTCGAACTGGAACTACGACAAGAGGCATGGGACGACGCCTTGTCGATTGTTCGGAGTGCCGTGGCACCCGTGGCACATCGCAATCGCAACAAAGGTGGACACAACAACAACAAGAGCAGAAACTTGACCAAATCTTTGCGATTGTGGGATCTTTTGTTGGATTTGGAGGAATCGCTGGGGACCGTGCAATCCGCCAAGGATGCCTACAACCGATCGTTCGAAATCAAAGTGGCAACGGCGACGCATGTGCTCAACTTTGGGGCCTTTTTGACCGAGCACAAGTACTTTGAAGAAGCCTTTTCCGCCTACGAACGAGGCGTCGAGATGTTTGCCTTTCCGCACAAGGCTGCCAAGACCATTTGGAAGGCGTACATTGAAGCATTCCTTAAACGATACAAGGGAAGCAAAGTGGAGCGGGCCCGAGATTTGTTCCAACGATGTGTCGATGCCTGTCCGCCCGAAGATGGTGTCTCGGAGTTTTTCATGATGAGCGGAGGGTTTGAAGAAGAGTATGGGTTGACCAAACGCGCCTTGAACGTCTATAGTGACATGTGCAAGAAGGTACCAGCCGAAGAAAAGTTTACCGCCTATCAGTTGTATATCGCCAAGACTACCAAGTATCTCGGCTTGACAGCAACACGCGACATTTACCAAGAAGCTATTGAAGTGCTTCAGGATACTCCCGCAGCCAAGCTCTGTCAGGACTTTGCCAAGATGGAGACATCCTTGCAAGAGATTGCCCGCGCCAGAGCCGTCTTGACGTATGGTTCTCAAATGGCCGACCCGCGCATCAATCCAGAGTATTGGAAATCATGGAATGAGTTTGAGGTTTCCTACGGCAATGAAGAGACCTTTCGTGAAATGCTAAGGATCAAACGAAGTGTGGAAGCTGCCTTTTCGACGGTCAACTACAATGCTGCCGACATGAGTGCTGCAAGCAAAGTTGGCAATCTGACCAACGAAGAGGCCATGAGCATGATTGCTAGTCGGGAGGGTGTGGAGGTTCAAGAGCAGGGCAAGTCCACAATTTCTGGTTTTGTCAAGGGCAAGCGCGTGGCAGAAGTGGCCAATCTGGATCAGGTGGAAGAGCGGGTCGCCAAGTTGCGGAAAGCAACCGGTGCCGCCGAAGCCGCGCAATCATCTGCAGCTGCCACTGAGAACAACAATGGTGGCGGCGGCGATGATGAAGAGATTGATATCGATGACGTGGAAGACGAAGAAGAGGAGGACGGAGAGGAAGAGAAGGCAGAAGAGAACGAGAAAGAAGCCACGGATTGTCCCTCCAAGCCATTCAAGGGCATCACAACCAAAGCGGTCCCAGCAGCAGTTTTCTGTGGCCTTGTACCGGAGGGTGATTCGAAAGAGGGTGGATCAAGTAAGCAGGGGGCGCTGGAACGACTTCGGGCAGCCGCAGCTTCCAAAAAGTAGTGGCGGATCACTTACTTGACGAGGAAGAGTTGGTTGATCAATGCAAGAGTATGTTTTACATTAGTTAGGAGTTTAGTTAATAGAAGCATCGTGATGTGGTATCTTTCGAGTAGAATAAATGTACACTGTGCGTAGGTCAGACGGTCTTGCAAAGTCGGTCTAAGCCGCAGCAGCAACATTCAACATCTCCCCGTCATGCAACATGGCGTTCATGTAGAAGAAAGCATAATCGGCTTCATCCAGCGCGGGTAGAGATCTTGAATTGGAGTTGGCGACTCCCAAGATGCGAGCGAGGAACTTGAACCACCGTCTCGACTTGTTGGAATCTTGGAGTGTGGAAGACACATCGGCAATGTTATTGATAACAGCCAGTACCAAAAGATCACCAAAGGAGCAGCGGTGTCTGTTCTCTTCAATGATCTGGTAGCTCATCTTGTAGAACTTGAGTGCAGCCACGATCTTGCGGCTAATGTTCAGATTCGCCCCAATCACATGTTCGCAAAGGCCCAAATTGTACAGCACAGACGAAGCAATCACGGGTAGACTCGTTTCTCTTCTGGACAGGACAATGGCTCGTCGGAACATGGACAAGCAATCATCATCCACGTTGCTGCTCTGGGCAGGGCCACTGGTGCCAATATCGCAACTCCTCAGGGACCGACAACTGACTCTGGCCTTCCCATCCGCTCCGGTTCTCATCACCACTTTCTCGTCGTCGTCTTCTCCTCGCTGATACAGTTCATTCAACTGCATGGTCGCCGTACGAAGCATTCCCAGGGCATCTCGATGGCGACCCTGTTGCAAGGCAACAACCGCCATGTTGTTTCGTCCAATAATCATTCGAGATGTCATTTTTGGTGGTTTTCTATTTGCAAGGATCTTCTTGATGCCTTCTATCCCAAATTCTTTTTTGTGAAGATGTTGGGAGCAGATTTTGAGAGCTCAAAGGTTTTTGGAGGAGAAATGGTGATGTTCCCAGACGTCACTTCGTTGCCTGGCTCATTCATTGCTGAAGACCTGCGGAGCTGCGGAAGCTACTGTGTGAACTTCTGTGGAGAGTTTGAGAAGTCGAGGAAACACTTACAGACGCATGAGAAGTGGTGGGAGTCCCTTTCTTGTGCTCCACGAAACTCGTGAACTCTTTGTACTTAACGGATTAGTCACGATTTGACCAATGACGCACTATCAAAAAAACCTAAGTTCAACTATTTAGGGCTGTGGCTTTAAGGGCTTTATTAGGTGGATATTCTCTGCACAGTTCAAGAAAGCTGTCAAGAATGAATTGGTTCAGTCACTTGACTCACTTCCTCACTGAGGCACTGAGGCTCACTCCTCAAGACTTGTTCACCTCTGGCAAAGCTTTAAGAGAAACCACGGATTTACAAGTGCAAGAGCGAGTTGCAAGGGGCTTTAAACGAAAGGAAGCACGACTAAGTGTCTGCGCCTAAGTAGGAGGTCGCACATATAATTGCCAAGAGCTCTCATTAAATCTAGACTTTGTGTTCTTATTTCTCGGAGAGGTCTTGGCCGTCATGGTGATCTGTGCTTTCACGAGCAGCCAAGAGCGATAGCGCCAAGTAGACTAAGTTACGCTTGGCAAGTAAGTGTACGTGCTGCATGTACCGGTACTGTACTAGTACTCAGTACTCGTACGCTTACTTGTCCTGTCTGGGATCAATAATCCGTGAAGCCGTCAAGCGCGAAGGGATGGATGTGGACGTCTAGCTACTGGTAGTACTACGCTGTAGCTAGCTAGTATGATAGCTTGGAAGATCCAATGGGTTTTCCGAAGGCTGGTACATGCCAGACGTACTCTACGGTAGCGCTCTTAGTCGCTACGTGTACTCCGGAGTGCATGTAAGCTAACAGCATTGTGCATCGGAATGCTGCTACTAGTACCTTTTGGACGTTTGGGTCACCAACGTGAGGTAGAAGTTGCCCCCTTGGGGTTGCCAGCACATATCGCTTGGGTGATACTTGGGTACGATCAGTTCGTTTGTGTTCTGCATCCCATCTGAACACATACATTATTACCTGGCTACCGGTAGCCAGGCTGGCTACTGGCTATTTATTCTTGGCCATCGATCTGCAAGCTCTAGCTAGAACCATCAATATATCAACACATGAAGCCATGGGACATCACTAAACTTACTTACACTGAGGTTGTTGAGTGAAATTTCAATTCGGGACACAAAGCTACTCCACCCTTGCCCCCAATGCTCTGACTGGGCGATACTCAGTAGAAATGCTCATCCAAGTACTACGTACAGTTGGAAGAAAGAATCGAGTCGAATCGATGAGATGGCTCCGCTTGTCCTCGTGGTGATCTCCAGTCTCATGGTGACATTGCTTGTGTTCCGCTTTGCAAAGCAACACCGCGCACGCTCCAACAGCTGCCTTCTCGGCTCAGGTCTCGAACCAAATCAACCAAAGATACATGCATGTGCACGTAGAGTGCGTTCAATCTAGGTTCATCCATCACCTCACGTGCTGGCTAGGTCATCCCAGCGAAATAAGCCAAAGCTCACCCGTAAGCCTGTATGTAAGGTTACAACCAACACCATCCGTTTGGTGTGGTATACCCTCTTTACAATTAGAAAGCAGCCAGCAATACCGGTACCGGCAGTGGCATTCCTTTCTTGGGAGGAGGACAGGAGGACCTTTCCGGTAGCTTCTTTAGCAATTCATTCAATTCCTCAGCCACAAGACTGATCAGCAAGTACCAGTTCGATCGTCGCAGATTGCACATAAATATCCTACCGTAGCTGAAGTAAACGATTACTCGAGTACAGCTCTCTACTGTTTTTGGTCTACCGTATGCTGTAAGTGATGTGCTATTGAAAAAACTTTAGGTGTCCCAATGACCTAATATCCCCAACGTGAAAATAGTCTTGCGTCTGCACCGCCAGGTCACATAAGATGGACTTCTAGAACTTGTTCCGTGTCTCTGAACCATGCGCTGCCGTAGTTGCAACGATCCTTTGTTTGGTCAAGGCATTACACTGAACCACCATCCTCTTGGGAGCGCTACTTTGGGGCAGAATGGATGCATGGATGGTCGTTTCATTGTTTGAGGTTGCACTGAGAAGTAAGTGCAATGTGTCGCTCAATCTGCAAGTCTTGTCCTGTACGATGGTACCCCATGGATCTCATGCCGCAAATGGAAGCTCTGGTGGCAACTCTGGATCAAAATCCACAGTCCGCCTGGGAAGAACAGGGAAGCTTTGCTGCTTGCTGGCTGCCTGCATTTTCCTGTCTGCGTGATGTTGATGGTTGTGATTTTGTTGTTGATGAGGATGATTCGAGTGAGTGTGCTCGGACGATTGAGATGAAAACAATACTTTTGAGCACGGAGATCTGCCCGTTGGCGAAGATATCCATCGTGATTCCCTGCAAGAATTGCAGTTCCTCTTGTGGTCTGCTCTTTGGCCATGCCCACCTGCATTGTCGTGAACCACTTCGAGCCGTTCATTGACATCATCACCATTGAGAAGGCCAGAGAAGAAGTCGCTAAGGGGGGTCGTCATTCTGCTAGCTAGGTTTGAACTGAGCTGCTGGGATACAATCTATGAGCTCTGGCTGTGTGCTTCTTTGAACTGTTTGAGTGTGATTTTTCACACGAAAGAGCTTGAGGGCCTCTGTATCTCTGAATACAATGCTTGATAAGATGCTACGGGTAGCTACCGGTAGCTAGTACCAGCGTACCACTTGAGTACATGTACTAGCTAGCAATGACCACCCCTGACCTCAATGGTCGCAGGATTTTTCAATGGTCAAAGGACGAGAATACTTTGGAGTTCGAAAGCAAGTCAACACTCTTGACAAGGATTTAGAGGCAACACCCAGCGAGCACTGATGAGTTAGCTCCCACAGCTCTTCCCCTGTCACACTGTCCCACTTCCATTGACAATTAGAGTTCTGTAAAACGCTTTGGAAATATCATTTGTGGTCCTTGAGCTGTCCAAGTGATCCAACAATGTCGAAGGAGACTTTACTATCCCAGTTTCAGTATCATAGATGACTTATGCCTAACTGTCAAAACAGCCAGATGGACCGTCGAGCACTTGAGCACTCCAGAGCTCCCACGTATACGGTACGTACTCTAGCTAGCCAGTACATGTACCGATACTACTAGTACAGCGTACCGAGTATGGAAGCTGCACCGAGTACTTCTCGTTGTAACCACGTACGCTGAGACAGCTTCTGTGACTGTGAAAGTAGCCAGGGATTCCGGACTCAGTCTCACGACGCGTACCACAGTACCAGTACCGTACTAGTAGGATGGTAGCTCAGTACAGTAGCTATAGTAGCTCGTGTAAGCTAGCAAGTGAGTACTCTGTACCTGAGTAGGACTCAGTAGCCAGCTACATAATATGCAAGTGTGGAGAGCTTATGCAGGTATTATACTCAGTACCGGTACTGTACTATTAATAGTATTGCTTGCAACGCCTTGCATAATAATATCATACAGCTGGCATACTTAGAGGAGGCATAATGAACATTCAAATAGGTATTAAAAGCCCACGAATGATATTTCTGATCTTAATCCATAATTGATGGATGGGACAGTCCGTCAGCTCCTGGAATGCCCCAGAACACCACCAAGAAGTGACATCATACCCAAAGCTCCAAGCTCACGTCTCCCTACCGGTACTAAAACCTGGCAAATCTAGAATCTAGAGTAGACCATGGTTCCTGGTCCCGTCTTCATAATTTTGTTGTTGCACCACTCGAGTAAGTTCTACTGGTAGTTAGCTACCGGTACCTAGCTGCCTCTGGCTAGTTACCATCAGTAATACTATCCACATTCTGCACCAGTTTCTCCCGCGTTCTCATGGTCTCAAGTGGTGATTTTGTTGGCTTTTATTGCATCCGCAGCAGGGCTCTCTTGGTCTGGTATCAATGTTGTCCATCCTGTAGATGCTGTTACCGCTTCCCATGCAGTATCCCAGCAAAAGTTTTGCCACATCAATTTGACCGCTGGCTGGTTCCAGCACAGAAAAGGAAAGCAAATCCTGGCAACAAGTCGTCCTGGCAGTTTGTCCAGTTGTATCCTTTTGCAACCATCAATTGCGACTAGCAGAGCTTGCTTAATTGGAAACGGAAGACGCCAAGAGGCAACGGAACCACTGGCTGAGTATTTGCTAGCCAGTAGGATGAGTGGTAAGAGCTTCAGGTAAAGGTACGTGGCACGCACCTATTCGGGTCGCATTTCAGTGACCGTACGGTACCGGTACATACAACGATACCGGTACCACTAAACCTGCTGCCTACCGGTACCAGTATTAATAGCAACGGTAGAAGAAACTGGCCAGCCCCCTGCCGGCATTGCGTTTGTCACCTTTGGAAACCACAAAAACGAAGAGTCGAGTCTTGCAAGGCAACAGACGGGCAAACTTTTGCGAACGTTACAGCCCAATACCGTTCCACAAAGCAAATGTGTGATCTGCTGGCAGCCCACAAGATTAGCTATAGCTTACCGGTGGCTAGCCAGTGGGGCAAAGAAACAAGAACTCCCAGAGCTATGGACAGCACAAGTTTGGCAACTGATCGACCACTATGCAATCGCTAATCAATCTTGTACTTTTTATCAAGTCTACATGTAGTTGTGTTCCAAAGAACTCACACCCAATCCCATATTGGTACCATCAGCAGCCAGGACGATGTGGACTTGCAGCAATTCTTGCTTCCTGGTGAATTCTGCCTTGTCAACCTGGTTGGAAGGAAATCCTGGGCACACATGTGTTCATGCAGCAGTTGCTGTCTGCATGTCGGTGCCCATGCGAATCATTGTGTTCGTGGCGAAGAAGGAGTACTCCATCTCGCTGCATCTCTCCGATTGGAATGAACGCAAGTGCTCCATGTATCGCAACGTTTCACGAACGAGCGAATAGCATTTCTTTGCCTCGACGACATCTTGTAGCTCCTGCCAGAACAGTTCTCCGAGATTGTTGGCGATTGCAAGAGACACGAGGAGGGCTCGCCTAGAGCCGAAGACTTGACTGTGCTTCTTGACGAACTCAAGAGCATGATGGTAAAGTTTCTTTGCATACGAGAGCTTTCCTGTGCTGTTGCCATTCTGAATCCCTTGGGCATGGTTGAGCAGCGCCAAGTGGTACAGGTTGATTGCCCCGACAAGATCTGGACTTGATTCGTGTAGAGAAACCAAGAATACCCGTTGATACAGAAAGCTGCAACTGAGGTGATGGGGTCTGGGCTGGTACGAAAAACCCTGGCTGACATCCGTACCCCGTTGTAGAGGCCGTGCCGTTGTATCTGGAGCTTGTTGGGAAATGCAGAGGAGCAATGAAACCGGCACTGACCTGGGAGCCTCCACCTCCACAGTCTGTCCTTCGTATCCAACACAGGAGCGATTTGCTACCGACATTGGAGCGGCTGTACCGCTGTGATCTGCAACGATCAACTTGAGTGCCTGCTCCAGGATCTTCGTTGCGGAGTCGATGTTACCATTATGCAGCTGAAAGACTGCTTCGTTGCTCAATTCAACAATCGACATGGTGACCCGTCAATTTTGATGCCTCTTGTTGGAGGATTTCTGTTTTATGAGAATGATCAATCAATTGATCAACAAACGACAAACGATCAAAAGATGCAGAAAGAGAGTAGCTGGTACCAGGTACCGCACGGTATCGGGTACTCGAGTAGAGTCATTCCGGGTCTGAGGCAGCCAACTGCATAAGGGCCTTTACCATCACTTGGTTTCTTGGTTTGTCGTCAAAGAATGGTTATCTTTGGTTTCTGCGTTCTGTCTTCGCCTGACGTTAAGTGCCAGGTCAACTGTTGATCACCTTATAACAGCTAGATGTTCCCAAAGGCAAAAGGCAACCCGACAGAAAGAGCGAAAAGAGCCTGCCACAACTCGCAACTCCCCCTTTTCCTCCAGCTACTGCAGTAGTTCTTTCTAAGCTTTTTTTATAGCTTTGCAGCCGCTGCCGAGGCGAACAACGATACCGTATTGTCGAAGCTGTCGCTGCTGAATTCTGAAGGTCATCAATTGGCATTACGGTGTTGCTCCAATGAGCCAGCTACATGTAGAGCCATTTTGTTTTGGCGCTTCGGCTTGCTAATGCGGTGTTCCTGATGAACCAGTGGTACCAATCAGTACCAGTACATGTGTGCGGTACTTCAAGAAGTGAATTAAAACGGTATATCGTACCACGGTACCAGTTGCAGTTGTTGCTCATTGGATGACTGCTTCACTTTCTGCACTTCTACTTCTCCGAGCACCGAGGGGTACACAGACAACACAGCTACTGGTACAACAACATGTTGTAGTACGAAAACCGAACTCAACATTCCCAGATGACCAGTGGGCTGAATCGAATCGAATCGGACCTTACAGCACAATTGCTTGCTAGATAGCTCCAGTACCGGGTGCGATAGCTGTGGCATTCTTTTGCTGTTATCTGCAGGCACAACTCCGCGGGTTCTGTTTTAGATGTGATCTTGACATCTTGACTACATGTACTGGTACCGGTACGGGTTCGTGGTGGCTAGTACCGGTACCGGTATCTGGTGTGATCCTTGAGAGCCATGTTTTTGTTGGCGCCTGCTACATCTATGCATATGCATTCAAGCCAGCAAGCTCTGAAGTTCCAGCTCTTCTAAGCATGGCTCCACTGGTCCACTGGCATACTGGCATGCTGGAGAGGAGCTTGAAAAATAATACTAGTACCATAGCTACGGATTCGATTCGATTCGATTCAGTGTTGAAGATTTGATTTTCTTCTCAAAAACCTTTACGGTACTAGCTAGCTACCGGTAGCTAGTCTAGCACCGGTAGTAAGAAGACCGTGACTACCAATGTTCCTCTCAAGTCTCAAGCACAGCAACCCAAACAGCCACCCAGGCAGCTGTAGGGCTACAGGTTCAGCTACATTGAATGCTCCTGTGGCTCCGGCTGCTGCAGTGAACTGTGAAGGTCGAACATGCTGATGATGATGAGTGGGGAGGCGGTCCAAGTTTGCTTACCACGCTTTTCTTTGATTCGATTCTCCTGGGTGTCTTCTTCAAACCAGAAGATTGAAGCAAATAGCAAAAAAAACTTTCCATATCAAATAATGCAGATGCCTATTGCTGCACCGGTAGGACTGTCTCGTAAGTGGGGGGGCCCTGCTATCGATAGCTAGCTCCATACTTGCAGCACGCAGTATCCACCATTACCGGTACCTTCTGGATTGACGAGTCAGTAACTCTTACGGTACCATTCCAGCAAATTTCTTTTGTTGGCGGAACTAAAGTAAATTTTACCGAATCGAATCATTGATAGCTGCCCGTGGTAAGCTTTGGTTGTCGGCTTGTCTCTTTCATCTTCAATGAGCGAGACTCGTCAGTGCTTGGGCTGCCATTGTCCTAATGAAACGTGGCTGGGTTTGTTTGTTTGTTAGTTTGTTAGGGAACCACAGATTTGTTGCATCTGTTGTTTATCACTCTGGTGATTCTCCATCGATACTAAGGCAAAGCCCGCCGTGTCTTGCCATCACCTTTTCGATAGTGCAGGCAGGTTGGGTTGCCTTGCCATGTATGAGGAGGATGCTCGTTTTCATCCTGTTTCGTTGGATGTTTCTGTTGAGTTTGATTGATGATGGAGAGGCGAATCTGTGCAGAACGCAGGCGAAGGTCTAGCGCATGATTCCTCATTTGTAAAGTAGCTCGTGTTGTCATGATCTGGTCTTGCTTCCGTGTTTTGTTCGGTTGCCCAATTCTATCTATCTAGCTAGCTAGCAAGTAGTCAATTTTGAGGCAATGAAGTGGAAGATTAGATGAAGGAGGTTATAATATGTAATGATAGGCTGGAGTAATTGAGGCAAGGATGCCAATTTAGAAGTATTCATCGGAGGAGGAGGAGGCATCTGATCGTTCGCTGTCATCAAGGCTGCTGATGCTGCTGTGTTCATCTAGTTCAGCCTTGATTCGCATAAGTAGCTCACTGTTTGCTTGGTTGAAGATCTTTTGGAATTCATTGTCGGCTTGGTAGCATGCCTTTGTGGCAAGTGCCGATGGTGTGAGTTCTTCAATGCGATCAGCCAGTGCTTTGCCGTTGGATCGAGCGACAATCTCATCGACGCGGCTAGCAAGGATGGCTTCATTGGCACGACGACGGCGCTTCTTGGACTTGGAGCTGGATTGGTAGCGTCCTCCAAGAAGGTCGCGAAGGCGCTGTCCGGCCTTTTCTCTGGCAGTGTGATCATCGGCGGCGACCCATTGTCCGTCAATTTGTCTGACGAAACCAATGCCATCGGGATTGGAGTCGTTGATGATGTCAATGATGTTGCTGACAAGAAGGGATTTTTCAAGCTTGGATCCTGCTGCAGAGTACTTCTTGAGGTGATCGTCGACAATTTGCAAGAAGCGAATGTTGCCGGGGTGTTTCTTGACAGCATTGCCGCGAGCACAGATCACACAGTTGGGTCCAGGAACATAGTCGGCTGGAAGAGGCTTCGTGGAAGAATCCATCATGGAAGTCTTGTTGAGTTGATGGAAGCTGCTAAGAGCAGGGAAAGGAGAGGCGTTCATAGAGATAGTGGCAATCATCTTGTCGTTGTTGTTTGTTATTGTTGTTTGAGTTGTTGTTTGAGTTGTTGGAAGATTGAAATTGTGAGCAGAGAGAGAGAGTCCAACCAAAGACCAAAGCAGCTTCAGAGATGAACGGAGAGCTTGGCCGGTAAAGGGATGCGAAAACCGCACAAGGGTGGACAAACAAACACTTAACAGCACGAGATCATTAAGTGGACCAACTGGTACCAAAACCTACCAGGTACTGGAGTAATTACTAGTACTAGTATACGTACAAATTTCGTGTGTCCACTGAAATGGAAATGGTGAAATGAAGATGGATACAATTGACGGTGCAAAACTCGATTCACAGTTCTCCTTCAGACATTTGCTTGAGGATGGCAAAAACGTTGTATCAAAATATTCTACAGGACGTTGAATGGGTCAAAGAAAGACAAAAGCCCAGACTATCCTATTTTTGGTATTTAGGTGAATGCTCTTTTTAGCTGTACTTTTTGTAAAACTCAGAGTTTGGCACAGCGTCCTCTCACCGGTGGCAGCCTCCACTATTAAAATAGTACTATTACATGCATGGTAGCATGTCCAGTAATCCGGAATGCATGTACTGCACAACAAGCAAGTACTACATGAACGTATTACGGCTGTAGCCGTGAAGATGCGCTTTCTACTGGTAAAAAGAAAAGAGCATTCCAAGCCTCCCCAGGCAGTTTTTTGAATTCCAAGGCTACATACGCAAGGGCTTTTTAGTCAATTTTTAGCAATTTTGGTTTCTCCTTGTGCCTTGGGCCCTTGGGCCCTTGGGCCTTGTGTTTGGTACCACTCCAAGTTTTACAAAAGTATGCTACCGTACAGTTCGCAGCTCTTTCTGAGATGCTCGCTGGGTCGCCGACATCGGAACATCAGGTCGAAAGCCAATTAGGTAGCTACATGTTGTAGCCGTATCTAGCCCGGATTCCCGACGAGGCCAATCGGAGGCTTCACCGGTAGGCACCTGAATTCAAATGTTTCAGTTGACCCCTTCCTGAACTTCAGGTCAACTCCTGGCTGTCTGCTTCTCAGACCCACCGGTAACAATAGAGATGGTGGGCTACCAATCGAGCTTGGCTTCTAGGCAACTCCCCACTCCGTGATCACGTACCTTGGTTCTTTGAGATTGATATCCACCAGCGGGAACGAAGTTGAGGCTGCGGGTGAGAACCTACAAGTCCTATCCCTCTAACGCTACCAGTGGATCTCGGGCAACAGGAACTGGCTGCCTGACAAAGTCGCAGCCATGTCAATGAGCTGTCCTGCAGCGGGCCAGCCAAAGCATGGGTTTCTGCAGCCAGTTTCACTTCTTATGAATAATTTGACTAGTAGTAGTTGCTTTGCTTGTTTAAACGAAACGAGTGCACATTACTGATTGAACTTTCTAAGTCTGCGTTTAGTAGAGTACTAGAAGCTTTCATCTACTGTTTGCATACATGCAATGCATGCATCAGGTGCCCGGTAGCTGGTCCCAGCTGACCATTGGTTCAGATTCGAGCCGCCCGTGATCAGCCCAGCCAGACCACAATTTCCACGGTGCTCTTCTTGGCTTCCACTCCACCCCGCTTTCTCCCAACTCGAACCATTTCTTCTTGACAAAGCACCGGACAAGAGCATGAAGAGCGAAGGGCTACCGTACTGGTATAAACGTCTTGGTCTGCCAAATCAAAACCTGCAGCCAGCGTCACTCGAATCCTCCTCAAGGCGTGGGGGGTCTGGGAGGTCGCTCCTGTAGCAAGGAGCCAGGCCAGCTTCACATTACAAAGTGGGTTTTCCTTTCGGTGGTACCTGTAGCTGCTGTGATCTGTGCATCGTCTGTGCTGCTGTGATCTGTGATTGAATCATTCCTTGAGCTGTACCAGCTTATGTACCTGAGAAGGATCATTCCCCGTTTCTTTCTCTTCTCGTCGTCGCCGTTGCACAGCCCAGAGAAGCATCTACATGCGTTAAAAGCTCCTCAAAAGCTCAAACAAATCACAACGTAGCCAAGTAGTTTCTACCATCCTTCAACTAAGCTTCTTCGTCTATCTTTTCGCCAGTACGGTATTATTGACGGCTGTGCATACTTTCAAGTGCGATGCAGGGGAAAGGTTTGAAGAGAGCATAGAAACTTGGAACTCAAGAGCGAAGAAATGACATGGTGACGTCTCCTTTTAGTCGAATGAGTCGAAAAATAGAGTTCAATCACAGTTCTGAATTGACCTCGGCTAATGGTCCCGGTACGAATGGAGAGAACAGACCGCAATGGTCCACCCGGGCATCTCTTTGATCTCCAGTACGGTACTGTACCTAGAATTTACCAGCCTTTGGCGGGTTCTGCCAGTCCCCGCCAGCTCCATCTTTTGGCATGTTTCGCCATGCCATCCCAACGTCTGGCACGCCAGGCATGCCTTCGTACTTACCAGTAACCATGAAACTCCAATTGGCATGAAAAACCCAATCTGACGATCTCTCGCACAATACCAGCTCCAACAGCTCCCATCACTGGCATCGATCAAAAATCAAGCACCATGGAGGAAGATGGCCCCTTCACCGTTGATGCCAGGACCTGCCTGTTTACCTCGGCAGCCGACCGGCGAAAGAAAGCCATGAAGCACTTCAACCGATTCCTAGAAGGCTACTGCATCCAGATCGGCATTGATGTTGTGACAGCCAATGACATCCCTTATCGCGGCATCCAAATCAAAAAATCAAGCAAAGCCATCGCTGAGTTTTGGAGCAGCTTATTCGGCAATTTCATCTACTACATTGCCAATAAGACGGATCTGGCAAAGAGCAGCGCTGAACAGTACTGCTCTGGTATGAAGGTCTTCTTCGTGCACAAGTTCAGAAACGAGAACGACATCCCGGTTTTCCAAAGAGATAAATGGAGGGAGCTTCTCGACAAACTCAGAGGTTTCTACCGTGAATCTAACCGTGCTGCTGGCACTCGCTCGACTGGAGGCAAGGCCTCGAGCACCCGTCAGGACAGGGAGGCCATGGCGACTGCATGCATTTGGCTGAAGACACCCCAATACGCAGAATTCTGGCATCTGTTGAACACGAGCTACCACTGCTCCGGACGCGGCTCAGAGGTCTCCCTGATCAAACCCACGGATACAACGACAGTTGAAGTCAATGAATTCACCTACAGCTACAATGTCTTATCGGTGTACTGTCAGCGCCAGAAGGATAATGATCCTCAACAGCTCCCAATCTACCCACATAGGGACGGGGTTCTGGAGGACTTTTACTTTTCCCTCCTCTACGTGATTGTGTTGAACGGCTGCGACAATGAGTACACCTTTCCCATCTTCTCCAAAGCCGCCCTGAAAACCAAGTCGGGCACCAGCGATAGCAAGGTCTCCAAAGAATGGTCGAAAATCTTCGATCAGTTGCGAGACACCTTTGAGTTCCTGGCCGATGAGATCAACGACGAGCTGTCATCTCACTCCAACAGGAAAGGCTCCAACCAGGCCATGGCCGAATGCCTCTCATTGAATGGCATGGCAGGCGTATTCAGAACTGGCTGGTCGCTTGGGTCTGTCCATTCCGTGTTTGACTATGTATTTGGCTCCCTTAAACTGTCTCATCAAGCTGGCAAATCGCTAGCCAATTGGACAACAAAGATTGGGGATGTCATCACTGGCGGCCAACCACCAAGCTTTGACGATATTGAGTCAGATGTTGACACGCTGAAGAAGTTCACCAGTGTGCTATTCAGAGATGACACTAACAGACAATGGTCCCCGAAGGTCAGGGAATTGCTCGTCATGACCCTCCTCCTCCGTTACAACGAATTCTGTGAAATCCTCGAGTCTCATCCACTTGCAAAGCTGGTAGAAGATGAGCCATCCCCCGATGGTTTTACCAGCTCTACTGTGCGAGATAACCCCTTTCTCTGTCGGATCCACCAAGCACTGGAGAAGGTGCACGCGATGGATCTATTTGGAAAATGGGTGGAGCAAGCCCGACAGGCTTTCCTGTCACGTAATATGCCAGCCCTTCCAATTGAGATGTTCCCTCGATATGGCGGCACAATGATCGGCTCACAAGTTCTAATGGATCCCAGGTGCATCGTCGACCACTTCAACACCCTTGCAGGGTTGTCTCAGGCGAACCACATGAGACTCCTAAACCTCGAGCATAAGGTCAATGACATCCGCAATGCAATCCAGAACGAAAGCAGGATCACGAGCACCTTCGTCGTGCAGCAGATGAACACGATGGCCCAGGCCATCCAACGACTCGAGTCTCACCTCGTAGGAGAAGCCCCGAAACTGAAAGCCAACAAACCCAAAGGCATCATCAAGTTTTCAGTTGCGGTTGACCTTCTTCCCAAATACCCAACCCTGACTGATACCACAGTGGCGTTCTTCCTGGATGATTATCGCACAGGCTATACATTGGATCAGCGGAGCGATTCCTGGGGTGAGATGTCCAAGTCTGAGAGGAAGAGCATCGCCAACAAATTTGGGTGTATCAAACGGGCAGTGAAGACTGTGCTGATGCATGCGGACGAGTTTCCCTTGCCTGAAGACAAGGAAGAGATCAAGAGGATTGCAACCGCGGCAGAGGAACGCATCCGCGACACCTTTGGTTTTGACCCCAAAGCCATCATCACTCCCAACAAATTGGAAAGGCAGCTGAAAACCCCCAAGTTCCGCGAGATTGAGAAACAAGGAGAGCTCCCAATCAACACACCAGATGACTGGAAATCTTTCTTTTAGGACACTATTTGCAAAGACCTACATCCACGTCCAACCATGGACCCTACTAGTGTAGAAATGAAGCTCTAATACACGGCAACCTCTAGTAAAGAGCTCAGACTCCGCTTCAATATCTGTATTCATTCCTCACCACGTCTGAACTCGGGTCACAGCCTCAGCATCCTGGGCATCCCCCGGCTTGTCTTCAAATTCAAAATTTGACTGGGTTGGAACCTCCTCGTTCATCTCCTTCCGGTTGATTTGATCCAATCGATACATCTTTGTGACAATCTCGACAGCGTAGTCCTTCACTTTACAAGTCTTCTTTCGAAATTGCTTAAACGTCTTAACCTTATTAGGAATCCGATACATCATCTTTCCCTCATCACTGCAATGCCAATTAATCAGATCCTGCTTGTATCTAGCTTCATCATCTCTCATTTGTTCTCTCATCAATGTAGTCTCTTCAATAATCTTCGACGCTTCTAAGACCGTGTCAAACCACGAGCATCCAGCTCCGTCTCCTCTCTGTCTCTTGCGTAGTGCATCCACTATCTTGTTGAACAACATTAAGCTTGTGTATTTGACGTCATTGTAATGGCGTTTAGCCAAAGATGTATTCGGTTCTTGAAACTCATTTACAAGATCATGAATGTAACGCCAACAACGATAACTCATTTTTTTAATGATTTTTGCCGTATCTGAGATTAGCTGGAACGAAGTTATTAAAAAGAGGAAGGACCAGGGGACCCGAGGGGGCCAAGCGTAGCGCGTGAGAGACCAATCGATAACCCTAACCACAAGAATAAGGTTATCAAGGTCTGGAGACTATTATTACCCTCTCGGGTCCCCTGGTCCCTGGTACTGTTTTTCTTATAGTAATTGGCCGTTTTTGGGGGACCGGGGGACCGGCCTTTAATTAGAGTTCCCCCTAAGATTTAACAAAGGTACTCAAAGCGGCCGGTCCCCCGGATTGACCCCGGTCCCCCGGTTTGACCCCACAGCGATTCCAAGGACCAGGACCCTTCCAATCTATAGCCTCGCGGCGACTGAGCGTACCCAAACTTTCAATCTATTCCAATCTATCTAGACCTAGACCTAGACCTAGCTAGTCCAATGTGCCAGCATTCAAACTTCATTCCAGTTCATTCCAGTTCATACTAGACCAATGTGCCAGCATTCAAACTTCATTCCAGTTCATACTTCATACCAAGATGACCCCAGGATATGCTCATACTTTCATTTTTTAAGTTGACTTCAATGGAGGTGCGCCCTTTATGAAACCATGGCTCCTGACAAAAGGAGAAAATATGCACGATGGCAGTTTACCGCACCTGCTTTTACCGAGGCGCTAATCGATCACCTTTCAGGTTTGATCTCGCGAAGCACTATACTTTATGTCACGTATGCTGTATGCAACGATGCCACCGGCAACCGTCTCCTCCAAGGATACATTGTAACTAGTAGCCGTCAGCGTATCCCCACTGTGCATCGCTTAATTGGTAATGTATTCCTCAAAGGTTGCACCTCGTTCAAGCCAATCCTATTGGAAATTCAGACGACAGCGTCCTTTGAAGAGTTCGGTGCAGATGACCACTCGGAATGCTTCCGCGAAAGAGTCAAAAGCATGGTAAGCATAATCCAACAAGGTGCGTCCATCTACCACCTGTTCGATTCAGGATTCGGTGATGTATGCAAAGAAAATCCCTCTGCGGTACAAATGCTTATGACGAAGGTGGAGAAAAAGAAGGCCTCCTCTGAAACGGCGAAGCCATAAACTTGACATTGCAAAATGAAAGCCGAAGACCTCCCAAAATTCTATTGGTATTGTCGCACAGGTAGCTTGGAGAACGCGCCAAAAGTTGATGCCACCGGGCTACCTTTAAACAATTTAAAAGAATTAACGAATATTTCAGCCCTCGTAGCCTATCGAAAATGACGTCATGACATCGATTTCTTCGAATAGATCTAATAGTTAGGGTTAAGAGCTGTTGACGTCTACTGTAGCTACTCCCGCGCTGGCATTGCTAGTTAGCAATGCCGTCGATAATCTGCTATGGCTCCACGATTGTAGATGCAGCTGGAATTGATAGACCTAGACGTTCACAAATGCGGAGCCTTGTATTCTTGAGGTTCTTGGTTTGGATTAGATCGCAGTTTGACATGCTAATCAACATGCAGCTCTGGATGGTTACTGGTTGGTCAAGTTCTATGTTGTCATCATCGAATTCTTGGACAGTGTAATTAGGAAACCATGATCGTACATTGACTTCTTCATCTTCATGGATAAGGCAGCAAAATTGCAAGTAGCGATGTCGATGGTGGTATGCAACGAAGGCTTCAGTTACAAATTCCCGTTTCATAAACTCCACCATTGTCGCATAGTCTGCTAGAGTGGCACATAAGCTAGTTACTAGAAACATTGGACTGGACCTTCTGTCGAAAAAAAGTGAGACGAGACCATGGCAAATGATTATTCTATAGCTGACGGGGTGCCTATGGGGCTGGAGCGGATGCAGGTCTATTTACAAGAGTACTATGGTATCCCTACTGTGTTGAGGCGACAGGGAGATACCAAGGTCAAATGCCCTTATTGCGGTAAGATACACGAGTATCCTGAGGGTTCCGGACATCATGAGGCTCAATGCGATGAGGAGAGCAGATATAGCACAGGAATTGTTGTTGGAGACAGGTCCTTTGTCCCTAACTACGGGTATACTATAATCGAATACATTGAGAAGGACGGTGTCAACCAGATCCTTCCTATTGATACAGTAACGATAGATCCACTTTGGAAGTCCGTGAGTTGACTTCCTCGTAAATTGTGACTTGTCAAATACGCAGTATCAACTTGCTCTTATAACCGTCAATAACGGTTAGAAGTTCACGTTCCGAATACGGTTACCGGTTGGGACTGCGGGTTGAACAAACAAGATTGAATGCAACCGGCAAGAACTTCAACAAACACCAGCCATATTATTATGTTTATTCGTTCGTGTACAGAAGCAGCACCTCTATTTTTACTGGTTCGCGGGATGCGAAATATTTTGTAACGTGCAAAAAAGTAACCAACACTCTGTACTGTACAGTACACGTACCTAGAGCCCTACTTGTACTTGTACTACGTTCAGAAACTTCGTGAAGACTCCGCCACACAGCGTGTTGGCCTCAACGCAAAGAGAGCGCTACAACGCTACTGTACCATACCTCAAGGGGAGTTACTGTGTCTAGCAGCTAAAAGAGAGCATCGTGTCTTATCCAACTCCATACGGACAGCCACTTGCAACTCCAGCCTGTTTGCAATGAGTGCAACTCTCTTTCCAACAACAGCACCCACCGGTGCACCAAACCAAGACGCCAACAGTGGTGGATTGGGTGTTAGAGGCGGATTTCCAAAGCTGTCATCTGAGCGGCGGCGTTCGCTGCAGGTAAATGCTTCACAAGGTCGGGATCCAAAGAAAATGAAGCTTCATCAATTCGACGACATCCCGCCCGTACAGGATGGGGTCATATCTGCAAGCAAAACTCCGGTTTTTGATCAAGGGCGGAAGGTTGATATAGTCATTGAACGCGCTCACAATGTCGGGCTGTTCTTTGACGTCGACGTTTCGGATGTGACAGAAGCCCCCGATCGTGAGATGCCCCGCTACCTTAAGGACGCCATTAAAGGCCGGTTTACCTCCGAGGAAACACTGCGTAATGCGGTGTACACAAACCTCATCGATGACCATGGAGTCGCCTTTCCAGAATCAAGTGTCAAGGAAATTAAGGGGATGGCAAAAGTGTTGCGCCGCGCAACAGGTAACAAGAGCAGAGTCTACAAAGAAACAGATCTCGCGTCGCTTATGGCCGAATATGGAGAAACGCAAGGTCACAAGTCCGACAATATGCGGAGGATCATGAAAGGATTGCCCGTCACAACAACTTCCAAACCAGACTTGGCGCCGCTTGATTCCAAGGATGGAGCTGATATCCAAATCCGATTTGGCGAGTTCAAAAATGCAAACAATTACAACACAACAATAGCCTGCACGCAATGTACCATGTATCTTCTTGCTCTTATGTATTGGCTGCGCACGGAGCTTGGTAAACCTGTTGACGCTGTTTATGGGTTTTATTTTTGCGGACGCAGATGCGAGCACCAAGACGGCACCTATTCTGTTGGTTTCGTCAAGCTTTCTGCGCCAACTACGCTTGGGGATTGCATCGGAGTAGAATTCTACGAGACTACAGACACTGTTGAGAGTAACGTGCCAATGAACGCGTTGATTCATTTCTTGCTGCATGGTAAGCGTTGGTCTGTTAGTGGAGAAATGCTGCAAGGTGGAATTATGAAACAAGAGAGACGGATTCCCTCCCTGTACACCTTACCGACAAGTCTTTGGGAAGACAATCCCGACAACCGGCGGCTTATTCTTCACGGAACGCTATCTATTGTGTTCATTGTCTCGGTAGCTGGCCTGAAACAGTTGCTGGCAGAACACTTCAAGAAGTTCACAAACAATTTGCTCTGGGATTTGTTCTGTCAGCGGGTGGATTCCTTTATCTCAGCAGACGGTAACGAGAGTGACGATACGAAATACTACCTCAAAATTAGATCCAAAGACACATCTTTGCAGCCCAAACCAATGGGATATATGGATGACGCATGGGATGTGCTCTCGCGAAATCAGTCAGTCTCAGGAACCTATCCTATCAGACCGTTCTCTGATAACGGTGTCGGGGTTACACTCATGAGAGATCGCGGAGTCCCCCTGGACACCGTCATTTCATCTTTCAGAGCGAGGGCACTCCTTCCCCAGTTCAAGACAATCATGGAGACAGCCTCATTTCTCAGCAACCATCTCCCGCATGGGGACGTTCTCCCCCACAACCTTGTCTATGACGATAAAAAGGAGGAGATCAGCCTCATTGACATTGACGAAGGAGTTTGGACTCGGGGATCGCTTCCGACAAGGAAGAATGAGTACAACAATGGAGATGATGACTGGTACAAAGCTCTTCGGTATCCCAACTTTTTTGTAGAAGACGCAAAAAGGTACACAAAAGTGCAGCTGCTGGCTTCCTTCTTGTACATTATCACGGAGGCGCCAAACAAGGATATTGATTCTGGAGTGTTACAGGAATGCGCCAAGCTGAAGGAAGAAGCAAAGAGACTTGGCGAATCTTTGTGCAATCTAGACAAGACGGACAAGCTTGCGAAGATACCCGAACGACTAAAAAAGTTCAACGCCTGGGTAGACGAGCTTGAGAGCATGATGAATGACATCTTGGACCATTCCCAATGAAGGGCGGGTGGGCAATTCCCGCAAAAAAAATAGGACTGAAAACTTGATCGATGGAGTTAATTGAGCAAGTGCAAAAGTTGCAAGTAAATGCTTTTTTGAAGGAGTTAGATGCGATGAAAGTAGATTGACTGAAAAATAAATTAGTTCCCTACGGTAGTAGTTGACTAATCATATTGGGTTATCCCTAGCTAGTTGGTCGACCGAAAAACTTGATCGATGGAGTTATGTATCGTCCATGGTTGAGGCGTTTTTTCTCCTTTCCCAAAAAGTGTACTGGAGGTGCAAAGACTAGTTGATGTCTAATCGAGATACATAACGAGGTGCAACACAAAACATAAGCTAATCGATTACTAGCTAGATCATACAGAGGAAGAGGGTTAAGTGTACTCTTCCTTCTCCTCATCTGATAAATCCCTCCATATCTCTCCCAAGAGCCTTCCAATCTCTCCAAAGGATAAATCAGGATTCTCTTCTACCACTTCATGATAGTGCTCTTTTACGAACAACATATAGCCTGTCAGCTTCTTGCAAGTGCATGTCTCTTTCTTCATCATCATTGCTGTAGATAGTCGACTTCGTGTTTTGTGAGAGAGTATCCGTAGGGGTGTCTAGCTAGCTAGAGCTAGCTTCCGAGTATCCGTAATGGTGGCATGGTATCTTCCGAATGACTATGTCGACACGTCACTGGTATTAACGAGCTCAGGATTCAGTATCGCGCTTCAACTTCAACATGAATACCGGTGAATCAGTCCCACCGGTATAAAGATCTAACTGTCGTCATCAGTTAAAGCAAGGCGATACTCCAACACAACTCCCCTTCACTATCCGCTTGCCAGCCCAATGAATCTGGCATGTGGTATGTACATGGCTCGGCTAATGGTCCCGGTACGAATGGAGAGAACAGACCGCAATGGTCCACCCGGGCATCTCTTTGATCTCCAGTACGGTACTGTATCTTTTGGATCTTATCTTGTGAAAAGCCGTGTCCAGCAACCAAACAGGCTCTCCGATGACTGATCTCATCATGGGGCTGGTGATGATCAATTCGTAGAAGATCCATAACCATCGAGAAAAAGAGGCAGAACATCCCATTTCGCTTCCATAAATTTATTTGACGACGATGATGATGATGATGAACAAGGTCTTTCTTTTCATGGCTCTCTGCTTGGCCCTTGCTTCGGCAGCCCCGCCTGATGTGAAGGAGGACTGTAAGGGATGGGCGGAATCTGGCGAATGTGATACCGTAAGTCAGCTTCCACATTCTCAGAATGCTGGGTGATTACCAATTAATTTTCCCTTGATTCGATTCTGCTAATCGTACTTATCTAATGAATCCCTCTTCTCCTTATGTTTTGCTCTTGTCCATCATGTTATGGTAGAACGCGTAAGTGCAGGAGTTTTGGTGTTATGCAGTCCAAAATGCCAACATGGTGCTCACTTTTCGCTGTTTCCTTGGGGTCTCCCTTATTAAAGTGGCTACATGTTGATGAATTGCGCTACGTCATGCGACAAAATTCACAAGGCTCAACTGGCGGATGAAAAAGAAGTCGAAGGAATCGCCTCGTTCTTTGATCTGGAAGCCAAGGATATCCATGGCAAGACCTTCAAGTTTGAACAACTCCGTGGAAAGGTTACCATTCTCACCAACGTGGCCAGTCAATGCGGCTTTACCGAGTCTCATTACAATGGTCTCATCGAACTTTGGAGCAAAGTGAAAGAGGAAAACGTGGAGATTTTGGCATTCCCCTGCAATCAATTTGGAAATCAAGAGCCCGATGCGGAACCCGAAATCTTGAAATTCGCCGAAGAAAAGGTTAGTCGGTTGTTGGCAGGATGATGATGCAATTTGTTGGATTATTGCTCCAGCAAAATTGGCTTATCTTGCTTGTCTTGCTCCATGCAAAATTAATATCAACAATCCATCAATCAGGGAGTGGAGTTTAGGATGATGTCCAAGGTTGATGTCAATGGCGTCAATGCTTCCTTGGTGTACAAGTATCTCAAGAAGAATGTTGGTCCTATCTCTATCCGATGGAACTTTGGTAAGTCTGCTCAATTTTCATTTCTGAGTTTTGGCTGGCGCATGCTGGTACTGTGACTTATCCTATGTTGCCCTTTTGGTAATGATATCATCATCATAGGAACATACTATGTGATCAGCCCTGACGGAGTTATCACAGAACACAGCGCCGTGCAGCCCATGGATCTCTTCAAAACCACTATGGATCTCTTGAAAGGAGACGAATTGTAGTTTCGGCTGCCAAAATTGTAGGCATCTCTAATTAACTAAAATGATTGACGAGTGACAGTCCATGAAGGACGTACTTCTTTGATTCATCCATTGTCTGTTGGTGTAGACTCGATCCGCGGATCTCTTTTGCAACCCTCCTCACCAGTGCCGTGGGAACTCATGGAGTTGCTGTTGCCGTACGCCATCAGCTTTACACGTCAACGAGCGTACGTACCGGATCTCTATTTCTTCTTAGTCTCGTGGCAGGAAGTGGCTCCTTTTTTGGTTGCAGTCTACTCGGGGGATGGGCAAATGTTGCTATAGCGCTGTAGTGTACTCTAGTGGATACCGGAGCAATGGATAGTGGTGTTAATTCATGCAGCTTTATGCAGTCTATCTTGTCTTGCAATACTCTCGTTTATCACTGTCTGTGTCTGTCGCCCACGATGCGGAGCCAAGCTGATGCTCCACTTGCACGTACTAGTCACTGAATGGGCCACAAACAACTGCTCGAACAACGACCCAGTTGTCCTCCTGGCACCCTCGCAAGTAGTGGAAATCTTGCGTGGCTTCGCCCAAGCCCTCGTGGATTAACTCAAATTCCATGGGATTGGTTATATAGCTTCCATCTTCGAGATCGGTTGGAAGCATGTCAGGCCCAACATGAGCTTGTGTTTCCGTCATATAGAAATGGCTTAGAGTTTCGATTTTCACCGTCACAACCTTGCTTGCGTACGAAAACTGAACCTGCCCAACCCGCATTCCGTGCGTGCATTCATCATCCCCTGCTGCATCCTTGTCATTGGGTGCTTCAGCAAACAAGGTAAGCTGCTCCGGTTGGTGCAAGTGAAAAACCCCGTTGTACCACCCATATGGAACTGTCTCGTTCTTCTCTTTGACGCTCCCGATTGTCTTGAAACAGTGAGAGTGCCCTGGATGAGGACCTCCCTGCATTGCCCAAGCAGGACGGCACTCGAGGGTGGGTGCAGGGGTTGGAGAACGGGATGACGGAACAGCAGAGGGCATCTGACTTGGTGCATTGGAAGGGGTAGTGGAGGGTCGAACCGAGGGGGCATAACTTGGAGCTATTGATGGCGCTGTTGTGGGGTTATCGGTTGGATTCGGTGCCGGGGGTTTGGTAGGACTCTCAGGCACACCTTCGAACTTCCTCCATCCGCTTGACCCCTTCATGTATTGGCATTGACAGGCAACTCTGAAATTCACAATCTCATACCAAGAGTCGTCCTCAACATTCCCTTGGGTGTGGTCAATTGCAAAGGCCTTGGCCCCTATTGTTCCTAGTGCTACGGTTCCATCTCGTTGGCTCGGTGCAACCTCGGAATGTGCCACCAAAGAAAATGGAATTACGGTGCCGTCCTTTGCCTTGTGACACCGAGGTCCAATAGGGACTAGCTTCTCCCAACTCCGTGTTCCGAGAAAGTTGCTGCATCAAGAAGCAAATAGGTGCATGTGGTTGAGCATTCAGTGACAAACAATCTTTCGCGGACCAGGTTACTCTTAGGGACGCTTACCAAGAGTAGTGGGGGAAGGCATCTAGGTCGGGCTCAGGTTGACTCAATTCCCTCCTGATGACAGGGACTTGGGATTCGGAGTCTTCTCCAACCCAAAGATACTTTCTCGTCAGGCGATACTGGTCGTACACTGTGTAGGTCACGTTCAAAACATCATTGGGGTCCTGCTCATCTTCGATCAGCTCGACACAGACTCGCCCAAATCTTGTCCCGTCCTGTCCAATCAATGGATGACATTCTCGGCCCGACCCATCATTGCTTGCGATGCACTTACTAACTCCCTTCTCAAGCTTCTCCTCTGTCGGTGCAGCGGTACTAGGTGCTGACGTTGGCACCATTGTTGGACTTGAGGATGGCAATAGAGTTGGACTAATTGAAGGCATCGGCGAAGGAACGCCAGTGGGCTCTGGCTCAAGTTCAATGTCGCGATCGCACTGGCAACTGCGTTCAAAAAGGAGTGAGGCGGGTTAGGGATAGCGAAAGCATCGTCGATTCGCTTGTGTAGCTGTAGTGGCCTCTCCAAATTGCTATAGGGCTCCGTGTAGCTCTCTTTCCATTTTGAACACGCACCTGAAGACAAGGTGAGCCCAGAAGAAATCACCAGGTTTGTAGTAGTGCTCCTTTGCATAGGCTTCGTGAGAAAATGTCGCGTTGCCCTCGCTGGAGTCTGATGCTGTGACATGGACAATCAGCAGCTGCAAGATAAAGTTTCTTTGTCAGCAACGAGAGTCCTGCCAGCCCCAAGACCGTCAAATCGTTACTTACGTCTGCAAATTCGCTTACTCCGGAATAGCAATGCTCGTGCGCGTGCATCAGGGGCATAGCGACGACCCAGTCATCTTCCTCCCCTTCTCCCCAACTTCTTCTTGCATGGAAACCATCATGGTTGAGAAGGTTGGTGCCTGGTTCTCGGGGGCTAAGCAGAGTCAACGACAGCGACAAATGCACGGAGGAGTGAGCCACCTAGCTCTAGAGCCAACCAAGAAGACAAAGCCTTTCCACCTCTACACGTACACGTCATCCAGGGACTCGCCAGTCCAAGCAGATGCATTTTGGAATTCCCATGTGCCTTTTGGTTTAACTTGCAATCGGAAACTTTGGTCGTCAATGGCTTCGACGCAGGCCTCTCCAACTCTTTCGCTTTCATCCGCTGGTTCTCCTTTGGCAAACATATCAAAGCACTT
This sequence comes from Seminavis robusta, assembly GCA_903772945.1. Lineage (NCBI taxonomy): Eukaryota > Bacillariophyta > Bacillariophyceae > Naviculales > Naviculaceae > Seminavis > Seminavis robusta. The sequence goes on along the minus strand of CAICTM010000079.1, from coordinate 11,936 downwards.
TCTGTGAACTGTTTGTCGCAGAGCGTAATCGTACATGACATCGGAGACACAGATATCCAGATACAAATGCGGGGTTGGCTGCTCTGACGCCATGGGTGAAGGAGCAATCGTTGGTGGATCTGTGTCCTCTGGCGGGATTTCATAGGCTGTCACGTTGATGTTGTCAATTCCTGTGGAGTGAGAGAGACAAGGGGCATGAGTGCAGTTTCAATCATCAACATCGCTGGACAGCACTCTCGTCTGGTTCTCTGTTGCATCCATTCTTACCGCCGCTAGTTATCTCGAAGTCTCCATCAATGGTCAAGTTGAACTTGAGTTCCAAAAATCCTCCGTTTTCCTTGTAACATCTTCGTGGAACACTTAGTCCCATGTGATGAAGGCCATCTCGAAACTGAGAAAACCCAAGATCGGCGTTTCGGATCTCTGCCCGGCGGAACCATTCAATGCTGCGTGGTCCTTTATGGGTAATATCTGACTGATTGGAGGCTCCACTTTCAGAGAAGACACCCATATCAACTGTCTGATTACAGATCATCACGGTGAGGTGATCGCAGTGACACCACAAATCCAATTCGTAAAAGTCAAAGGTGATCTCGACGCGTTCTGCGTCTGGCGGTACAAGGTAGGTCTTGGATGTATTTGTGAAGGCGTTGGTTCCGTCGATAGCCTGACCAAATCTACCAAGGAAGTTGGTGAAGAACTCTGATTCTGCAACACGTTGGTTGGTCCAGCTGTGATCATTTCCACTTTCAAAGTCTTCGAATGCAATGGTCTCGTTTCGGTATTCGGTGTTTTGTTTGCTTTGGTACCCGGTATCGTTGACGGCTCGGTTATCAGGTTCAATTTCAACTTCCTCCTCCGATTCTGCCTCAATGGCTTCCTCCTCCGAATCTACGGATTCGTCTTCCTCCTCCAAGGGCCCTGATTCCGCCGTTTGATTCGTTGCAGCTTCCTCTGACGATGAAGATGAATGTAGGGCTCCGCCCATGATATTGTCCAGGAAAGACATGATCCCTCCTGTAGATTCTTCTTCTTGAATTGTTGGTTGGGTTGTAGTGGGCGTGGCGAGGGCGCCTTCAGTGGGCGCAGCACTTGTGATAATTGTTGTCGTTGCCGTCGGTTCGCTAGTGCCTCCACCTTGCGTAGGTGCATGACTCGTGACAATTGGGGTCGTTGTCGTCGGTTCACTAGTAATGATCGTGGCTGTAGTCGGAGCCTCTGACACCGGCATGACTGCGGTAGGAACCTCGGTTGGTTCTGATGTAGCTGTAGTACCGGTGGGTAAACTCGTTGGTAGCCTTGTTGGCTCTAATGTGATTGGTTCTTCCGTTGTGGGAGCGTTTGTGGGATGACTTGTAGGTTCTGATGTTACCGGTGCTTCCGTTGTGGGAGCGTGTGTGGGTTGACTTGTAGGTTCTGTGGTTACCGGTGCTTCTGAGGGTTCTCGAGTAATGGCTCCTTGCGCTGCCGCCAGTGTACTGGGTTCCCTCCCAACAACCCCCTGAGCCACAGTATCACCTTGTGGCGCTCTACCTACGACTCCCTGCGATGCAACAGCTGCAGGTGGAACTCTGTCAACGACGCCTTGGGCAGCTACGTTGGCGTTGTTTGGTCTACCGACAGCTCCACTAGCAGCTACATCCAGTGGTGGTTTTTCGATGACAGGGTTGTCCACTTTGCGTGCGATTTGCCCTGATGCTTGAACTTGCATCGGCTGGCCGCCGGCTGTTGTCGTTGTAACGGGTGCAGGTGCAGGGACAGTGCGGGAAACAGCCCCGGATGCTTTCACAGTCATTGGAGAACCGACGTCCTGAGCTCGACCTACCTGTGTGCTGGCGAGAATAGACACCAGCAACAGCACCGGGACTTGAAAAGGCCAACGATTTCTGCATCGTCTCGACATGGTGTTCTAGAGCTGCGGGATCAAAAATGTTTGTTGTTGTTGCAATGATGTTGAAAGACTTTTGGATTCCTTGTTTCTTCAGTAGCTTTCGTTTCCTGCTCTGTTCTGCAAACTTGCTTCTGCGCTTCCCCGGAACAAAGACAGTGGCAATCATCGAACAAAGACGGAGCCCAGGTCTATCCGAGACGAGGAGGCAATGACCGTGAAAAGATACAAAGATCTAAACTTACGGTTGGGTATTGCTCGTCGCGTCCTGACCTCATTGTCCCAAAAGCCCCATAATCTCTAGTTCATGCATGACCAATTGCTCCAAGAGTTTCACGTCTCCTGGCTGATTCATGGTTTTCATGGGCAACCAGTGCACTCGGAAGTGAGCCGCAGTGTTGAGCAAATCCCAATCGAGCCGTGCCGGTGTATACGTGTAGCTGGTATTCCAATAGTCGAATCCACCGTCTTCCAGGTAGTATACAATCAAGGTGGATCCCGGTGGCAAAAAGGTGGCCGTGACGGCCCCTCCTCCCGACACTGTGACGAAAATGGCCGACTCCAATGCCACTTGTACCTGCTCTTCAATAGTCAAGTCTCTCATGGTGAAATTCTGAACCACAATCTCATTACTAGCAGTATGATTGGCTGATACATGATGTAGGAGTGCTCGTTGGACAGCCGCCGTTTGATTTTCAAATCCCAGACTTCGTTCGAACCCTTTTGACGAGTGCGTGGAAAAGGTAATTTTGCGTGGTTTGTGGCTGTTGATCGAGTCAGTATTCTTGTTGTTGTCGTTATTATTATTGGCTGGGTCGTCGTCGTCGTTGTTGTTGTTGTTGTTGTTTGAGGTGGCAGATTGTTGTGGTGGAGTCTGTTGGAGGACGTTGCGAACCATGAAATCGCGAAAGTCCCGAAAGACGGAGCCTCGACCAATGTTGTGAGGTACTGCTTGGGGATCTCCCAGTAGCCAGCCTATGAATAAATGAATGAGAACGAGAAAGTTGCTGATTAGTCCGGGTCAAGCCTGCAATGCAATTAGTTAATTGAGCAGTACGGCTGTACTTACCATGATCTCTCAATCCATGATCCGACAGCATTCCAATCCCTGCTACGGCATGTTTGGCGCAGACCAGGGAGGACTGCAAGAGCATACCGTTGTCGACTGGCTGCAATTGCAGATTCTTGGTGGTGGAAAATGTTTGGGGATCGACTCCCAGAAGTGGCTGGAGAAAGCGTTGATAGTTTTCCTGACATTGTCGACTCTTTTTCTTTTGCATTTCGCAAGTGGCATAGAGCTGATTCTTGTTATTATTATTGTCGTCGGGAACTATCCATCGAATGGGCAAGATTTTTTGCCTTATATTAGTAGTATTGTTGGACAGCAATCCAAAGAGTTGCAGGACTGTAAAAATGGGATAAAAGTCATCCCAAATCAAATGTCCGACATTGTGTGCGGCCATGGAATGAAAGGGAATGAGAACGACATGGTCGGGTAATGCATAGTATCCCTTGTACGCTTGTCGCATTTGGGCCGTGGTGATTTTGGTGGGGGACCATTTGACTTTGTGAAATCCCTTGTTGTATCCTCGTCCACTCCAACGAGGATTGATGGATCCCATGGCCACTGCTTGTGGTGGCGTGGTAATAGTCTCATTCGTAGTATCAGTGGAGTCGTCAATGAGAAGAAACTCCTTCGTTTGGGTATCCAGACATAGGTTTTGAAAATGGCAGGATCGAAACATCCAGGAGTAGTTGGTTTCGTAGAGTGCTTGTTCCTGCTTATTATTGATTGATGCTGTGGTTCTTCCCACGCAATGGTAATCTGACACTGGCAGAGTCTTAAGAGTGGAAGCCTCTTGGTAGTAGACATCTACATTGTTGAACCGGGCGTCTGCTGACTTTGGTCGTGTCAGGTTGTTGTTGTTGTTGTTGTTAGGATCAGCATTATCCTTGAGATACCGCATGTCATTGGTTCCAGTATTAGTGGTATCAGCTGCAGCCGGGGTATCATGTCTTGATGGCTCTTTCTCTGAAGGCCGGCCAAAGAGGATCACTTGAAAAATCAGAAAGAAGAGCCATAACAGTATATACGGACTATACCGATAGCATAGTTTTAATGTGGTGGAGGCCATCTTGGTAGCTTATAATGTCATCAGAGATTGTACCAACAGCAAACAGCAGCACGAAGGTAAGTGTGGTGGTTTGGTTTGGGTGTTGGGTGTTGGGTAGGTTCCGAAACTCCTTAATTCTCATCTACAATCATGGACTAAAAGGGTTAAGTGTCAAAGAGATCCAATTTCGGATCTTTCCCGGTCTCAGGAGTTCTCATAGATACCGGTATCGTGGGTGCCAAGTGCCAAAGTGCAAAGAGCACAAACTGGAACCTTATTACAACCACCCTTGAGCAACAACCCTCTCTTAGCTTGTGGGCTACTCAGAGTACCATGTTCCTGCATGTGACAGTTTTACTCCTGGTGCTATCGTTGGCTCCCTGCCTGGATGCCGAGTCGACAACAACGACATGTTCTTTGGACCAACAAAATCGGGATGCCCACCAGCGACGAGATCCCTGTCTGCAAGAAATGCAGTACAATATCAGCGGCACTCAAGGTTCCTTTTGGGCCTATGTGGAACCCGACGTTAATACCATGTACAATGGAAACCCTCCTGCTTCCACCAAGGTGGAGTTTCCCAAATTCAACGGTTTTTCGGTCAAATTCATCAACATGAGCAACAAACGGCTCATACTCAAGTGGGTACCCTTTGACAAAAACCAACCACCCGTTCAAATGAGTGTCATGCTGCCCTTTCACGAAGCCGGCACTGCCTCTTTTCCCGGTCACAACTTTATTCTCACGGACGAATACGACACGGAGTATCATCGATTCGTCATTGGAGATTCACCCGCCGAAGCAAATTTGCAGGTCTATGACCCCTATCGAGTCGAAGGGCCGGAAGATCCCGTCGCCACTGAACGAACCTTGCAACAAGTACTTGCGCCACACGAACGCCAACAATATGATCAATTGCGAGATACCCTGCTATTCCATGAACAATATCAACAATTCACAGGACGATCCTATCTCGCCAATTATTTGCGAGATCCACCACGACATTTCATTTGGCCCGTCACCCATTTTGGACAGCAATTCTGGGTGACCACTCCGGAAACACACTTTACCCAATTACCACCCGCCCAGTTGCTCAATCCCGTGACAACAGACGACACGGCACGTCACCAAAATCCCGTCTTGACCGATTACCGTGATCGTGATAGCCAATTGAATATGACATTGACTGTCTTGTCCGTGGCCCCTCGCGTTTTGGAAATTCCCAATTTCTTGTCGGCCACCGAAATCCAACACATTTTACAAATTGCCACGGGCATGGAATTGTCACGATCCACCGTGGGAAATTCCGAAAAAGACCTCCAAAAGCGACAAGCGGCCGAAGTCAAGACGGATACCCGGACCAGTTTCAATTCATGGCTCAAACGGGAGAAATCGCCCGTCATTGATGCCATTTATCGACGAGCAGCGGATCTGATGCGCATTGACGAAGCCCTCTTTCGGGAACATACAGATAGTAATGATGAGTTGAAAAAGAAAAAGTCATTGGCAGAACAATTGCAATTGGTGCATTATGATCCCGGACAAGAATATACGGCTCATCATGGTATGTACCGTACTAGTAGTGGCTTTGGAGAAAGAGACAATGATCTAAAGATGGAGCTAACATGGTCGTTGTCACTGATGGACGCGCTTCTTTCGTTCTTTCATTTCCCATGCACTTCCCATGCACTTCCCATGCACAGATTTTGGCTACAGAGGTACGTCGTCGAGATCGGATGGCACAACCTGATTAGATCTATGTGACGGCGTCCTTGTCCTGACTATCACTCATTTGTGTTTGCAATCACTCATTTGTGTTTGCAATCACACACTTTCCTTTCATTACCTTGCCTCGCCTTCAATGATGTCTACCGTAGACTTGAAGAAGAACCAAAAGGCCCGATTCTCAACGCTCCTGCTGTATCTGAACCATGAAGGTCTCGAAGCTGGAGAGACCACGTTTCCCCGGTGGAGAAATGCCGAAACATTTCTGCCTCTCAAGGTCAAGCCGCAGGCGGGAAAGGCGGTCCTCTTTTACTCACAGCTACCCGATGGAAACTTTGATGACTATTCGCAGCATTCCGCCGCTCCACCGACAAAAGGAGAAAAGTGGCTCATCAACCTGTGGACATGGTCGCCCTACATGGACGATGACGAATAATAATACCGTTGTAGTCTTATTGTTCTAAATAAATGTGCTAACTTTAAAAGAAAACTCAAGGGGAAGCTCTGGCCTCTTCACAACAAGGTGGTTTCCAACAGCACCAGCAGGGCCGGCGAAGAAACCACTCTCAGCAGTACAGTTCATGTATTCCAATAAAGCTGGATTGTTCCCTAGAACGCTCCAGCTTCGGCAAGCTCCAAATCCTCAGCAGCCATAACATCAAAGACACACTGGTCCTTCAACGCGACCCAGTGTTCACAGACTTTCTCTGCAGCTTCCATGGAAATGGTGGATCCACCAAGACGGCGGCGTCCTTCTCTTTCAGGGCCAGGCATACTGCATTTCACTGGGTGCTGGGGGAATCTGTTTGTCTGGAAGAGCTTGGGTTCTGTTTCAAGGACTTGCCATTCATTGCCAAAGGCATCAGCATCTGTCATGACAGTGCCATTGCGGGAAAGCCACATGCCAGTTCCAAACTCTCCCAAGAGACCCTGGCTGTCAATGTACTCTTCAAAGCTGGCACCCACAGTCTTGACACTGACAAGGTCCTTGAAAGATTGAATAACAATCTGGTTTCCATCTCCAAGCTCAATAGTGAAAATGTTTTGCTTGGAGTTGATCTTCTTGTGGGTGACAGGGTACTTGTCAGCCATTGTGTCCAGCTCTGTATTGGAGATGCTGTCCAACATGTAGCTACCATATTCACCAACCTCCAAGACACTGTCTCCAACTTGAACAGCAGCAGACTCAATGAAAGAGTACTGGTAGCGAGCCTTGGTTCGAATGTGGATCACCAATCCAGTTCCATGTCCAAACTTGGGGCTGTCGATAAAGACCAAGTCACATTCTCCATGGAAATCAAACCACTTGCCAGCCCAGGACTTGAAGTGAGGGTCACCAGTGCCAGCACCATCAGTGATTGGTCCAGCTCCATCAGTGATAGGTTCGGTTGGTTCTGGGTCAGTTGGTTCCGGGTCAGTTGGTTCTGGGTCAGTGGGTGTGCCAGCTCCATTACGATCAGTGTCTGGTTCACAAGGAGTGAGGATCACAGACCAAGAATTAAGTACTCCTGTCCCACCAAAGCCATCATCATTGATATCAAGAGTCCAGTAACCTGTTGCTTGGTGGCCATTGAAAGTAGAAAGAGCCTGCTCTGGTCGAACATGTATTCCATCTTGAGGACAAAGGTAATAGGCGTCATCATCAAGCCCATACCCATCAACACCATCAATACTGTTTTGACTTGAGTCATCAAAAATAACAACAAGATCATTGACGTGATTACAATCATGATGGTGAAGTCGAATCACATCAACATCAAAGGTGAGATCAAGCTCCAAGTCACCCATTTTAGCGTGGGTGATGTCCACTGCAACATCAACGTCGCAGATTGTAAAGGATGCATCCACGAAAATGTTGGAGACAGTTGATCCTTGGGATGCAAAGTGGTGTTGTGGAATTGGTAAGTTACTGTTGTCAGCATCCGAAGTGTACGTAACAGGTGTAGCGTACATAACAGGTGTAGTAGCCCTTGTGGGAGACAGGCTGCCTAGGAGGCCAACAGCAATGAGAGATAGCTTGGTGAACATGGTGGTGAGCTTGATGGTAGTAGTTGTTGTTGAGTTGTTCGTTCGTTCCTTCTGTTTTGAAGTGGTTGGGCTTTGGAATTGTGAGCCGTGAGTGAGAATTTGATCTGCACGGAGCCTGCCAAAGCGCTGCCAAGAAGAAAGAGTTTGATCTTCTTCCAACGAGCCAGCTACTTAAGGACGTCTGTGTGTACACATGTGCCCCATTGGTCTCCGGCTGGCCATCGTGACATCGTTTCTAAAAATAAGAGTGACTCTGGTATCTTCTTAAATCTCAACTTCGACTGTGCATCCACCCAAATATGCCCTTGTCCCTTGTACCGGTAGTACCGGCACTCGTACAAGTATGATATCATACCGGTACCATAGCATTAATTGATTACTATAAATAAATTACGGACTGACTCGACTCATTTTCAAGGTTATTGGCTAATACTGGCATCTCATTTTCTTGCACGGTGCAATCTGCTATACGTGGACCGTATTACCAATATACAACCCTACTAGCATAGTAGAGGGTATGTGCAAAGGGGGAGTTGTATCGACTGGTGGGACTTGGGGAGTACTCTTACTAGGTCTTACTAGCGCCGGCAGTGACCGGTTCCCCCCAATCAGTGCTATGTATGGTTATGCTTTATTGGGGTATGGTAATACATAAAAGACTTTGAGAGTATTTTCTCGGGGAAAACCAGTCATTTGAGGGTATCCATACTACTCAGAATCGCATTGGTAGTTGCATCGGCAACCCCAAAATACAACATTTCGCCTAAGTATCTTTACCAAAATACAACCTCAATCGTACGAAGAACAACTAGTCACACACAAACGTTCCGCGAAACTCAAAGACTTAAGGGTCTGGAATGCCTCTCTTAGCACTGAGAGAGGGTAAACTGCGCAACATCCTCTCATTTCAACCGACGTATCACGGCATACGATCCGAGTTGGCCGTTGGATTTTCCTCTTGTCGGAGTGAGTGGGCTCTTCATTTCCTCTCCAAATCTCTCATAAATTCCGATACAGCACTTTAACAGCGATAGCTATGCTGAAATTGCTCGCTATTTTGTTACTCTTGCTCTTTTGTTTGTTATCGCTCACCACAATGGCGAGGGCCCGCAAGACCCTCACACAAACCTACGGCCTATGGTCGCCAGGTTCATGTCATGGAAGCATCGCTGCCATTACGACGGGCAGCAAGGTTTCACGCAGGTATGTTCTCGCCAAATCTGTCATTTCGCCGATCCTCCTTTCGCTGATCGGTAACTCACCCATGGTCCATCTTCTTCATTTTTTGTTCTTCAGAACCAGTTCCTTGCCATTACACCCACTGATGTCGCCCAGTTCCTCAACTTCCTTGCCTATGGAAAGACCAATCCTGGTCCCAATGATCGTCCCACCCACAGGAGATCCTCCACTCTTGATCAGTACAAGAAAGCCATCAGCTACTTCCATCCCAACAAGCACGCACCATGGGCGGTTGGTCCCAATGTTGGGAATCCAACTCGCTCCACGAAGTCAAGAAGTGATCAAAGCGTGAAGAAGGCGAGGTCAGGAAGCAGGGCGTTCCTTCCAATGCCAAGAGGGATCTCAAGCTTCGAGAATTCCGCAAGACATTCGGATCCTGGAGCGTGATGGAGGTGCCAACATTGACCTCACGATCAAGACTCCCACCATGATGAAGCTTCAGTTCCACATGATTGGTCGCACTGACGATCTGACCAACATGGAGACTATGGACTTCCGCAGCCACTCCAAGTTTCCAAACTTCGCTCTCCAAACCAAGGTATCCTGGAGCAAGACGTCCAGGAGGAGCGCAATTGTCCTGACCAGATTATCTTGGGTGCCGCGACCCGGATTTCTGCACTCTGGTTTCCTTGCTATTTGGATCGAGACTCGGCTTGAGAGGGGACATGGAGATCCCAAGTTTTTGTTTGGGCACTACCGTGTTGACGATGAAGAAGCATTCCTTGCTGCCATCGAGGCTCTGGACAACGACGAAGAGCTCATCGAGACCAACATCGAGACGGAGCCAGATCGAGTCAACGCCTGGTACAACGCGTCTTGAAGAAGGCTTGGAAGGATCTGAGTTTGTGGAGCTGGCCAAGCAAGTCCAGGGTAGCCTCGGTACCCACAGTCTTCGCAAGCTGCCTCCAACCTATGCAGCCGAGTGTGGCATCACCCAAGCCGAGAATGAGACTCGTGGTCGCTGGAAGGGCGAGAAGAACGGCCATATTGTCCATGTCTACATTGGGCTGGAACAGTTGCCAACCGACGCCAAGGTTGCGGGAACTCTTGCAATTGGAGGCCCCGTCAAGTACTCGATCAAGATTGACAGCGGTGTTGACCATGGGTTCATTGGCGAGCATGTCTGTCCGAAGATTTGTGACTTCTTTGCTGACGACCCATCCAACACCTTCCGATGGTACTTGGTCCCGCTTGCTTTGGGCCGCGATGGAGCCTGGCTTGGAGCATATGATGCCAGCAGACATTCGCAACCGCATCCAGACTGAGTATGCCCAGCTTCGAACACTTTGGATGAGGATCCTGGGGCCGACTACAACCCGGTGGCCAAGATCCCTCTCACAATCTACAAGGTAGCCAATGCTTTGCACATTACTGAGATGGCTCCCACCGCGCAGGTCCAAGCTGGTGCTGAGCCTTGGTTGGAGGTGCTCCTGGTGGTATCAACATGGAACAGCTCAACCAATTGCTTGCTCTCCAACATAGGACTCAGCAGGCGATCGAGGAGGCCCAGCAGATTCTTGCACAGGACATCAGCTCCGTGAGGGGCTATGTCTCGACCAACATTGCCATCGTGAACAAGAATATTGGGAGGATCAACCACTTCCAGTTGATCGCGAGGGGTGGTGGCAATGTGCTCAAGGCTTCCTCTTCCTGGTGCGGCCGGTGGAGCTGGCGTCGTGGTGCTGCTGCGGGAGCTGGCGTCGGTGGGCTGCTGCGGCGGGCGGAGGACTTCCCCCACCACCACACCACCACCGCCGAGTCCTGGGCGTTTGGCCCGTCCTCCTGCCGCAAGGGCCCCTACACCCGCTACCCTGCCAGCCCAGCTTTCGAAGAAGCCTTTCAACCTCTACGAGCTGTGGGACGAGTGGATCAAGGGCTGAATGGCAACAAGGCGGCTTGCGAGTTCACTGCTCGTGAGCGCGGCCGCGTCAAGGACAAGTTCTGCCGCCGCAAGCATGTGTGGGACTGTGTGATTCGGTTGATGGCGAAGGGCTTCGATTGGAGGGCTGCGGTCGACCGCATCTATGCCACCTACGGGTGGCTTACGTCACCCAGATCATCAACAAGTTCAAGCAGACAAGAAGAATCAGCCACCGGCTTCCACCCACGCTTGCGTTGAGCGAACTGCCTTGGTGGTGGTACCCAGCCTACAGCGCGATCCTGCTGTAGGCATAGCAAAAACAAATTTTGTATGTTTCATTTTAGTTTTAAGAATTTTTTGTGGTTACTGTTTTTCTTGTTGTGTTTTGTTATCTTGTTGTGCACACTCGCTAAAAGCTAGTGTAAAGATCTTCGAGTGTTTTGAGTTTGAGAGAATGAAAGTTATGAGAGGATTAGAAAGCTATGAAAAACTAATCAACGAGAGAAATTCACAATCAAAGGATCGTAGATCTGAACTCCCGCGGGAGAACTGTAAAGTTGTGATAGAGTAGATGCGGTAGCAATCCTACTCTCTCCACGATCCCAAAACGGAACGCGTGAAGATTCGTCTAGAATTTATCTAGTAGCGTGGAAGTCTCCACGTGGCTAAATTCTAGAGCGATGTTTCATCATCAACCTAGTATGACTAGGGCGGCATTGAGAATTCTGTCTCAATGACTATTGCGAAGGACTACGTCATGAGTCGACCTCAGACCCTATCTAGGATCGAGTCGCGAATAAGGCTAAGAGCCGTGTATTGCATTCGCCTGACAGGGTCACGGAAGGCACGACATCAGTCGCCAAGGAGAACATATGAATTAAAGTGCGGGGCACTCTCCGGAGATTGGATGTAGAAATTGCGTCCACGATGGCAATCCTACAAGGGGATCAGGCCTTGTATGGGTGTAAAATCCTTATGTTCCAAGTTGGTAGACTGTGCCGCTTTTGGCGGTAGTATGTCGGAGCCGTACAGTGCCATTGTTTTTGACTCGGTCTGTGTGGTAAGGACCTTGTGCGTTGGC